>CAJQUN010000102.1:976058-1115081 GCA_907163345.1 Haberlea rhodopensis
ACCCCAAAAAATTGGTGCTCTTCTTCTTGCTCTAATTCTTCTTCGGCTTTATCTGGGGATGTAGAGTAAGGGGTTGAGTGCTTTGGTAACACTCGCAAGTGGGGGACAATCGATATCATACATATACATAATTTTCATAAACTTGGATCATAAAACTTTCATAAACCGATATGAATGTATCTTAACATACTTGATTTGCCTTACGAGCCATACATAACATATCGTTTAATAATTTTCATATACTTAAGCACAGTAAGCATTCTACTATCTTCTTGGTACTGATATCAGTCTCTAGACTTAACCCTCCTAGAGATGAGGTCATAACATCGGCTAACCCACGAATAAAGGGTCTGGATAATCCAGAAACAACGGATTACAACCGTATAAGGTTATTTAGCTGTTAACACCCACCGCATCAGGGTCATGGGGATCCAAATCCAATTGGATTTCGAGTTTAACGTGCTTACAAATATACTTCATAATTTCAACATAATACATATCGATTGGGAATTTAAAAAACATACATAGTATTTTTGAAAACGAAATGAATACTTAACAAAGCCCACTTACAGTGCTTGGATACGTGCTTGATTGATCAAAGGTATGAACACAAGGGATTCTAATCTTCCAAGATAAACAGAATCGGATGTCTACTTTTCGAACCAGAATATGGTTAACTTTCGGTGCAGATTTTGAATGAACAATTCGATGGCTTTTGCTCAATGTTTATCACAAAAATCTGTTGGCACAATCGAACAATGTGTTGCTGGATGAATTTGATTTAGGTATGGTTCGACCGTGATCAACTCTCGGGAGGTTCGGTTGATTAAAAACTTGCAAGGTTTAATGTTGAAACTTGGCTCGTATGTACTAAGCTTGCTTCTCAAAAGCTTGCTGGGAACATGGAAGACTTTGGACAGATTTATCAGCCGACTTGGTGATTAACTAACGACAAACGGATGCAGAACAAAGCTTGATCTTTCGATGATGGTTGTGGCTGGAAATATCGTTGGAATAGGTGAGATGAAATTTTCAGACTTGCTGTTAAATTTCCAGACTTGCTGCCGTGGCTCTTGGAAGTTTTGGTGTGGATTTTTCGAAGGCTTTTTTGCTTATGAAACGGCTGGAAAACTTGACAAATAGGGCTGAAACAGATGCTGGAATTTTCGAAGGATTTCTTATAGATTTAGGCTTGAATTTTCGAGAGGTTAGGGACTGCTCTTCGAAGGCTGCTTGCTGAGAGGCTGCTGGAAGGAGATGGCTTGTGATGTGAATAATAATTACTGGTTTGGTCCCTATTTATAGATAAAAGTGGAGGCTAAGTCTAAGAGTTCGACTAGGATTCAAACTCGAAAACAGAAGGGATCTGATTCTGAAATCCTGAGGTGGATGGCAGATTTGTTTCGATCTTGCTAGCTGTTTCGGGTGGAGTCTTTCTAAGACTAGGAAGAGTTTTAGGTTGGACTCTTTTGGGTAGGATCTGGTAGGTTTGGATAGATCCAAATAGTTGCATCTCGGGTGGAGTTTAAGAGGTGGTATCTATCAAAATCTTGGGGCCAAATCTGTGCAGATAAGCGATGATATAGAGCAGATTTTTGATTGATCCAAGGTGCTGCAATTCGATGGATTAAGGGAAGAGTTTGTGATGGTTATGGACTCCTTGATGCTATGTGACTCTTGGCTAGATTTTAAGAAATTCTAACTCTTCTAATCATTTATTTTCAATTTTTAATAACTCAAAAATTTGGGTCTTTACAATGCATGTATTTAAACTTCAAGTTTATCACAAAATTCTCCCTCTTTTTGTGATAATCAAAAAAGTAAAATTCAAATAATCATATCATAAGTATATGTTGACACATATCCATATTTTAACAATTTACACATATTCCTCATCAAACATATAATAGCCATAACAAGCATAAGATTGAATTATTTAGAGGAATACAAACATGTGTTAAGGCAATCAACAATGGATTCTAAATATTGCAAAGTGTGCATATGTTCATGCACTCATGCCCAATAGACATTAAAATTCAAAAGCATTATTTGATAACATTATTAATGTCATGAAGCATTATATCAAAGTTTAGCATCCAAAGAATTATAGCATGCTTAATCACATAAATTTACATTTTCACATAGCATAATTTAAATTTGAACTTAAGGCATATCAAGATACTTACTATAAAGAGATAAGCATAAATCATGCATCAAAACAATTTATATGTGCACGTGCTAAGGGGAAATGCATTTTACTATCAATGAATATTGAGCTTCATTATTTATTGGTCACAATTAATTTGTGCCAATGAAATTTTGAATTGCTCTTGTTAAATGCACAAAATAAATTTACCTTTGATGACAATAGTACGTTCTTGTCATTGGTCCAATGCCTCGTGCTTCCTCTATGGTGGTGCATACGATGGTTTCCTCCCTTGAGGTGCTTGTGCCTTTATCCTCCATCCTTTGTTGTCCCTACAAAACAAATTAACAATAGGAGGGTCTTTGGTACCAATTTGATTTTTGGGTCCTTGAGGGTTAACTTTCATTGACGCCTTTGGAATCCATTTCCACCTCTTGTTAGGTTGGTATTGGATTTTAGCAAACCTACATTTATTCTTAGAATGACCATCTTTGCAACAATAAGTGCAAGTAGGAGAATTATGCTTGGCTTTAGCCAACAAGCTTGAAAAAGTTTTAGTTTTGCTTGAGAAGCCTAGTCCGGCTTTATCGAAGATACAACGTTGCAATCCAAGCAATTCATTCATCTTTAAACTACTCTCACTAAATTTGCAAAAAGATTTCTTCAAAGATTTAACTCATTTTTCAATAAATTATTTTCATCATCTTTCTTGGCTACCTCAAGTTTGAGTAATTTGTTACTCATCTTGGTTTTGCCAAGAACATCAATAAGCTCATGATAAGAATCTAATAGTTCATCAAAAGATGGTACCTCATCGTCGCTTTCATCTCCTTCATCATTTGCGTCATCTTTGGCCATGAGACAAAGGTTAGTTCCTTCTTCATCGGAGTCACTATCACTCCATGTGGCTATAAGAGCATTCTTCTTCCCTTTGTCCTCATTCTTTTTCCTAGGACATTTATTAGCATAATGACATTTTCCTTGACAATTATAACAAGTTACCTCTTGTTTTGAATCATGTTTGGTAGCACTTGAGGCCTTTGGCTTGTTGTGTTTGTTGAATAACTTCTTGAACTTTTTAGCAAACAAGACCATCTCTTCATCATCATCATCATAATCATCATCTTCATCATCGGATTGATCTTTCCTCCCGACCAAGACGATTCCCTTTCTTATGGATCTCTCATCCTCCTTTATTCCCTTCCTTGTTGACACTTCAAGCTCATGGGTCACCAATGTGCCATGAAGTTCATTAAGGTCATAAGATGCACTTTCTCCTTTGTTGGATTCGATGATGGCCGTCCTCTTTGCATCCCATTCCTTTGGCAAGGTTCTTAGAGCTCTTCTCCATATTTGCTTTGGAGGATACTTCTCTCCAAGTTGGGCAAGCTCGTTTATGATTTGAGTGAGCCTTCTAAACATCGAGTCAACCTCTTCTCCGGACTCCATCTCAAATGTCTCATATTTGAGTTGTAGTAGGTCTATCTTTGTCTCCTTCACTTGATTTGTGCCCTCATGACAAATTTGTAATTTGTCCCATATCTCCTTTGCGGTTGAGCACATCGAGATCCGGTTGTACTCCTTCATATCTAAAGCACAATGTAAATATTAATAGCTTTAGCATTTTGCGAAATTAAAATCATATCCGCTCTTGTAAAATCGTCCATTTCATTTGGGGATACTTATTCCCCCAACTTCCTTTAAAGGAATATGTGGACCTTTTACAATAATCTTCCATAGGTCATAATCTACGGATTGGATGTATAGAGAAATTATATTCTTCCAATACCCGTAGTTATCACCCGTGAAGAGCGGAGGACGATTTGTCGATTGACATTGAGCAAACTCATTTGCTAGATTAGCCGTATAAAAATTTTGATTTAAAACAAAAATCAAATGGCTTTGATACCACTTGTTGGAACCGAAGAGGGGGGGTGAATAGAAATGGCAATGGGTCGGGTATGGGACGGGTTTGGCCAATCCCACGACCCTCCCCGCTACACATAAAACCCGGACCCGTCCCGCCCCGCTTAGACCAGCGAACCCGGCGGGTTTACCCGCCCCGCCCCGGTTCCAGTTTTTTTTTTATTTTATTTTTTAAAAAAGAAATTTAGCTAGAAATCAATTTTGAAACACAAAAGTTGAGTTTTGTGATTAAATTTCATGTTTTCTCTAGTAAATATTTATAATAAACAAGGTAAAACTATCTTTAAACTATTAAATATTTATTAATTTGCTCTTATTTCCTTCAAAATGTCCAACTTTTTTAACATGAACACATGAATTTTGATATAAAATTAAATAATGACACTTTATTGTTCAATCAATGAAGTAAAAAGTATAATCAATATCATATTTTTTTTTAAAAAATTAAAAATGTACAGAGGGGCGGGTCCGGGTGGGTTCGGCCAATCCCATGACCCGCCACGCCTCCTTCCAAACCCGGTTGAAGCGGGTCCAGACCCACCCCGGAGGGGCGGGTTCAATGCGGGTCCGGGTTTGGACCCGTCCCATTGTCATCCCTAGGGGTGAATAAGGTTCCTTGGCTAGTTTAGCTTTTTAAAATGAGTTTGCGCTGCGGAAGACTTGATGTCAATCGATAAATAAATAAAATGAATAATTAAATAAATGCGTAAATCATAAAGCGATAAAAGACAAGAGAATTTGTTATAGAAGTTCGGCGATGAATCGCCTACGTCTCCTCTTCCCGGTTAGAAAACCTTTAACCGAGGTTCCACTAGAACGAAAAAGGACATGGCCTTAAGGGCTCCAAGTTAGCCAGTACACACTCTTCCCGAGTACAAAAAGCTCTTCACGGGCACAACACTCTTCACGATTCTTGGCCTTAATGGCTCCAAGGATAGCCACACAAAACTCTTCCCGAGTTACCAACACTCTTCACGAGTCTTCTTGGCCTTAAGGGCTCCAGGATAGCCACAACACATGCACCAACTTTACTTGTTGATGACTTCACAATTTCCAACTTGCGTTGGTGTTGGAGGACCTTACAAATAAATCAACAACACATTCACGGTGTAACAACACGAAGAAACCAAGACTCTCACAAAAGAAAAGAATCACAAACTCCAATACAACACAAATGTATGGAGATTGCAATGCTATATGAAATTTGAATAAGCAAAGTTTTATTGAAGTTTGTAGGCTTGTTTCTTATCTTCAAAATGCTCCAAAGCATCCATATTTATAGTGTAGGAGACCCCCAAGGCTCCTACTAGCCGTTGCTACACTCAAGGTTTGAATCACTCCTCGATCGGCTCGGACATCGCCTCGGGCGATCACCATCGCCGCGCCCCAACGGTCACCATAATGCACGCATCGCCTCAGGCGATGTACCGATCGCCTCAGGCGATCAATTCCACAAATCAATGTCGTAGTCTCAGCTGCTCAAAATCTTCCATCGCCTCAGGCGAAGCATCGATCACCTCAGGCGTTCAACGCATCGCCTCTGGCGATCAAGGCATCGCCTCGGGAGAACCCCTCTGCGCGCGAGCCTTGGCGTCGCCTCTGTCGATGTGCGTGGCGAAGTCCTCCTGGCTGCCATCGCCTGGGGCGATCCAGCCAGATTTTGCACACTTGATTTTCTCCAATCAATTCACTTTTCAAATCAATAAACATGTACACTAAATAGACACATTAGTATAACAACACAAGTTTTGTTGATCATCAAACCTCAAAAATAATCCGGGGATAAAATAAGCATTAAACACAACCGTGCGTTTAAGGCTCAACAGTTGGGGCGTATCATTAGGGTAGTGAGGCTTCGGTGGGTGTTGGTGACTCCAACCTTGTAGTGAAGGATCACAATACCAGTGATAATCTAAGTCCGCCATATCATTGAACATGTGCAACACACTGTCCTCATCTCTATCAACCAGGGGACTCCCAGTCACCAGTGCTCCGCTGAATACTCATTCTAGTGTCTGTGCATCCAACCTTTGACGAAATATTGGGAGAGTATAGTTCAAAAAGTTGTGATACCGGAATGTGTTGGCCAATTCGTTGAATCTCCCTCACGCTGCATAAAACAGCTCTGAATATTGTTGGGCAAATCTTGTGAAGACTTGTTCAGAAGTACCTCGCAAGAAAAACAAATAAAAGCTTCTCGTATGATATTACAGTCAAAAGCTTCTCGTATGATATTACTCATAAATAAATATCAAAGCTCAAATATGTCTTGCAACAATCCAAGCATGATATAATCAAAACAAAACAAAACAAAAGTTTAAAAGTAAGAAAAAACTCTCAGCGTCGACTCCGGTCGTAGATCTTCGCTCATTCTCTTGCTTCTTTCTCGATCGTCACTTTAATCGCCTTGTTGGAGTTGTTCCAAAGTTATAGGGTTAGAAGGATGATAGATGGTGGATGGTTGAAGCTGGCGTGATATGGAGGGAATTCTGGAAGGGCACGTCGGTAGGATGAGGCGTAGAAGATGTGAGGGATTGAAGGAGAGGGGGCTGGACATGAGTGGTATGGAAGAGGCGTGTCCCTACCATCTGATGTGCTGCTCAATTTTTATGCTGCTACCTAATCTGCTGATCCCCTATCTTACGTGAATTTCTCGGCCCATTATCTTTGACATGTAACTCTGGTCTTCCCATTATCTGATTATCTCTAATAAATATTCTACTCAATCTACTATGCATGGCCCATATGAATTTCTTTCCCTTTATTTTAAATATGATGTCTGCTAATTTCCTTTGCTTGCTTCCAGCTTATTCACGTGAGTAAGTTACTGATTTCCTTGTATTGCTTCTCACGTGTGATCCGTGGCCCAAATGCTGATTTTGTCCCATGATAATATATTTTATTTCCTTCTTGTGTGATCTCAATCTGCTGTTAAATATTTTCTTTCTAATGCAACGTGTATCTCTGATGCTCGATCTCCTCATATATGCTGATATGCCTCTTGCTGATTATTGTGCTATGAATTTCCTGAATCGTCCCTTATCTCACGTGAATCTTTCAATACTATTGTGATGCAACTTCCCAAGATGCTCTTCCTCATGTAACATGAATATTCTTCAACCCATGTATTGATTTGGGACGTGTCTTGTGCTGCACTTTATCTGAATCTTCTATTGTGCCTTGCATCTGACGTGTATGTCTCATGGTTTTTTTTAAACTCTGAAAATCTGCTGAACACCTCAAGTCACGTGAATCTGGACCTTGCATGAATTTGAATTTCATTTGCTGTCCGTGAAAATCTGCTACGTCCCACGTGAATTTCTTTCGGCATCGTTTTCAGCTCCTATTCTTCATTTTCTCGTACTTCTATGTAAATTCCTGAAATATGCAAATTAATACCAATAAATGTAATATTACTCAAGAATCACTATAAAATATTACTAGAAAACGTCGACATATAAGTGCAAAAATGGCACTCAGAAGTTAATTGTAGTCTTAAAGGTCTTTCACACGTATTTCACAAACTGATGTGCGACACAGGTACGAAAAACGGTCCTGAAACGATATTGAGTTTGATGGATAATACGTATGCCGTTTATATATATCTTTGTACATGATGAAGCGGTTAACTGGTTTCAGGTCAGACCTGTTGTAGAACTGATATTACTTGTTAGGTTGCTGCTGGAGATGACAATTCCTTCTGCGAGGAAGTCTATAGTTGGTATCTAAAGCACAACTTTTTTCTATTTTTCAGTTGGCAGAAACCCCTATCCAGTTTGATTTCTCGAGTTTACCTGTCGTGTGCTCTCTTAGCTAATCTTTGACTTTATTCATGATATAGATGGAAGGTTGCAGAGGGGATCACAGTTGAGGGAATAATGGACAATGGTTCAAATTAAAACCTATGATTATGACAGAATGGGATGAGAAAAGGGTCCCTTTAATTGAGCTTTTTGGAAAGTAAGGGATGAATAGATGGACAGTGAACTTGGCATCCTGGATAGGAGCGAATAGGTAATTAATTTTCAAAAAATTATTGAAGGGGTTATATCATGGTTTTACTTACTTTTATGTTGTTGGGAGGGAATGAGACTGTATTATGGTGTACTGCTGTCTTAATGATAGCAATTTATTACTATGCCTGTGTTAATAATGTTTTAATTGGTATTTTTTTTTTTTTAGTTTAACAAGGTATCCAGCTGACTAATCCTTGGGTGACGACTCCGGTCCCTCAGGACCGCCATCAGGTAAATCGATGGATGTGCACGGATGACAGGTTTTTGAGGGAGCGGACCAACAGGATCCGAACCCAGGACAAACCTCCACAATATTTCAATGGAGAATTTGTCTCGTACCATTTGCGAGATGTGGCTGATGTTAACATGATGAAAAGAACCCTTTGCTTTTTCATTAACTATTCTACATTTACAATATATGATGCACTTTTGGGAAGAATTTTTATTTGGGTCGAAACTACTTTCTATTATATGTGTATAATTATGTATGTTTAATAGATGCATTCCAGTTTTTCATTATCTTCATCTACTCCTTCTGTTTGTGCTTGGACATTCGTCAGATATCTAGATACATCATTTTTTATGTTTACGTGCACTTGGTGTTTTGAACCTATTTTCTTATTTAAGTTATAGATCTTTGATTTTGTTCTTTGACTTTGATTTTTGTGTTGGAGATAGTTACTTTGTGTGTAGAGTCCAAATGGTTTTTTCAAATTTAGTAAGCTTTTTATTTTTATTTTTTTTCTAGTTTCAATTTGTTTTTGTATGTCCGATGTTTGAACTTGTTAAGTTTAGGTTTAATTTTTTTTTTGTTCTGTTTTTTTGCTCTTACAGATTTGTCTAAGGATACAGTCTTTATTATTCTTCCCTCATTTAACCAGATTTGTTACATCTTGCTTATCAAGTCTTTCAATTTTTTCGTTCATTTTCGATTAATGTCTTACCAAAACTGTATTGTGGTTAGATTATGCTCTAGATTTACTTGAATTTTTGCTCATAGTTAGCATTTGGAATTATGATTGAAATGATGTTAAGAACGTCTTCCTCCTCTTGTTTAGTAAGTAATTCAGGTCAATGTGTAACGGTTCGTATTTGAACTTGCATGTTTCACAAAGTTTAGCTGAAAAACGACTACTCAACAATGTGAGCGAAGTGCCAAAAAACTAGTTAAGAAGTAAATCCAGAAAATATACATCCATAACATAATATTAATAAGTTTTTTTTTATATTCGTAGGACATATGCTGCATTTTTTTATATATAGTATTTTATTTAGTTGTATTAATCCATAATGGATACGGTACAAATTTGTGAATTTATGTCAACCATTTTATATAAAAATTCTAAAAATTTAGGGTGTTTGCAATTTACTACAATGTGGGCTTGGTAAGTACAAAAATTATAAGAAATATTGCGTGCAACTTGTAAGGTGGACAGGAGACATGACAAGGTATCCTTACAAAATATGATATATTAATGTTGACAATGAATTTAATAAAATACTAGACTATCTTTTTAAAAGGAAAATACTAGACTATTTAATAGTAAATAAAAATTTTAAAAATGATATAAAGCTTTTCTAAAGTTATCAATTTTATTTAAAAAAACATTAATAAAGATAAACTAGAACTTAAAAGTAGTATTTTTTCAAAACTCGAAAGCACTATAACAGGCAAAGAGACTGACAACTCGCCAATTGCTTCCGGTTGATGCTTTAAGGAATGTACTTAATTTTTAAGCAACAACTCCGTCCCAGCACATGAGAAATATTTGTATTCCTTCGACATTTATACACAATTCAACATTAAAACAAATCAATAATTTTAGATTAATAATATTAAGTTGATTCATAGACAAAGTTCACACCGTATCTATGCAAATATTTTACCCAGCACGTTGGCTGTACGCGTGAACAGTGGGCTGTTAATACAATGGGAATTGATTTTCAAAATTGTATTATTTTAATAGTGTAATAAAATTTCCCAATCTTTCTGTTTGGGAAAAAAAGAACTTCCCTCTCTAATAAAATACTATATAAAAAATATGATGTCACCTTTATATATTCTTTGAGAAATAATACGTAATATTTTTAGAGAAATAATACGTAAATATTTTTAGAGAAAATACATTTAATAGACGAGATGGCTCGTCTCCTATCATAGATGGTCATATTCATTACAAATAAATTAAAATAAAATATGTAAGGTCTTCTAAAATTAGCTTCACAATTGAGATAAATCAAATTATCCTCATTACTCACTATAAGATATAAGGCATGATATGCAATTATCAATGAAGTCAAACAAGGAAAATTGGAATGAATCAAGTAATTTTTCAGACAACGCCAACTAAAACCAGAGATATTTTTGTATGAATCGGTCCTGCGATACATCGTCAAAGGTGTAGACAGATCCTACCATGTGTTGTACTTGTACACTTGTTTAATTGTCTCTTATTCGTCGTTACTTGTATATACCAGGAAAGAAGTGGTTCTAGTATAACTGGATATGAAAGCCTTCCCAATTGAGGTGGGTTGAGAAAATGCCAATTGAATTCGCTCGAGATTTAGGCCTGTGCAGAAACTTCTCCTGAAGGCATAATATACAAATGAGAGAGGCAATGTTAGAAATAATCAAGAAAGAAAATAAACAAACAAAAGTTTCACTTGTAAAATGTTTATAGATTCATGTAGAAAAGACTTCTAGCGTCATTGCCATTTCTCATGGTATGCATTTCAAACGCGAAAACAAATTACTACTTCAACAGTTGGAGTCATTTAGCAAGCATTACAAAGAATCAGATGAGAAAGATCTGTATTGGATTACTTTCATATAAAAAACATGTACATGAGTTTGCCTTATATAAACTTTGGTGTTTAACCAACTCCTATTTACATTGAAGATAAGATATCTATCAAACTTGTTATATGATATCTATGATTTGTGTGTGATGTGATAAGATCCTTTGTGATCTTATTCCACTGATTGTGGAACTGAAGATTTGGTTGTTGATTCTTCTACACGCACCCGCAATCCGAATGGTAGAGGTCGGACATTCAGATTGTGCAAGACCATTTTGAACCGTGATGGAGAGATTGCTTTGGTTAGTGAATCGGCTAGTTGATCATTGCTGGAGATGAAGTTGACAACCAGCTGTTTCTTTGCAACTTGATCACGAACAAAGTGAAAATCTATTTCAATATGCTTGGTACGGGCATGGAACACCGGATTCGATGTTAAATAAGTTGCACCAATATTATCACACCATAAGATAGGAGGTCGAGCAATTGAAATTCCAATTTCAGATAGTAGAGACCGCACCACCCATTGGAGCTCGGCAGCAGTGTTTGCTAAGCTCTTGTACACAGCCTCGGTGCTACTACGTGCAACTGTTGCTTGTTGCTTGCAATTCCAAGAAATAAGGTTGTTACCTAGAAAGATGTAGTATGCATTGACGGAGCATCAATCATCACGGTCCCCACCCCAAGTCTGAATCAGAGAAAGCATTAATTGAGAGCTCGGAAGAAGTGGAGATAAATAAGCCGCTGGAAATCGTGTGCTTTAGGTAGCGGAGAATTCTTTTGACAGCTTGCCAATGTGGATCACGGGGATGATGCATAAATTTGCTAACTTTGTGGACGGCAAAAGCGAGATCAGGACGTGTGAAGGAGAAGTATTGGAAGCTGCCTACAATTTTTGTCGATACAAGTGGGGATCAGAGAATAAAGGACCATCAGTGGCAGTAAGCGGGTTAGAGGTGGACATCGGACTGGTGCAAGGTTTAGCAGCAGCTATATTAGACTTGATGAGAAGATCAGCAACATACTTTCATTGTGTTAAGTACATACCATCAGGACACCGAAGAGCTTGGATACCTAAGAAGAAGCTGAGTCAGTCAAGGTCCTTCACTGGAAATTCAGTACTTAATCGTTGAATAACACTGGAGATGGTGGTTGCACACGATCCCTTGTTCAAAATATCATCCACATAGATTAGAACAAGTGCAACAAAGAGTACCGTAGTAGTGAGCCAAATTAACATGGAATTATCTGCCTTGCTAGCACTGAACCCAATAGTATGAAGCATGTCAGTTAGTCGGGATAACCAAGCCTGGGGTGCTTGACGTAAATCATATAATGATTTACGTAGCTTGCAAAGGTGGTGAGGAAATTGAGGCTGACAATATTGGGGTTGAGTCATGTATACATTCTTCTGTTAACACACCATGTAAGAAAGCATTATGGATGTCAATTTGGTGAATGTCCAAACCATACTTAAAAGCAAGTGAGATAACTAGGTGTATGGTGCTATGGCAGACAACATGGCTAAATGTCTCACGAAAATCCAACCCATCTTGTTGATGAAAGCCTTAGCCACTAACCTAGCTTTGTAGCGTTCCACGGAACCATCAGCCCTGCGTTTTATTTTATAGATCCAGCGGCAGCCCACAACATTGGCATGTGAAGGAGGAGGAACAAGAGACCATGTGCCATTGCGTAAGAAAGCATCAAATTCAGTTGCCATAGCTGCACGCCAATGAGAGTGCTTTGATGCCTTGGTATAGCAAGTAGGTTCAATGTCTGTGGTGGTAACTGAGGCAAGTAAAGCCTTTGGGAGAGGATATCGTACAAAATCATCCAAATGTTTCTTAGGTTTGAAGGTGTTTGTCTTCGATCAAGTTGTCATTGCATGTGAGTTAGTGGTATCACATGGAGCAGTACTAGAAACTGATATGTGTAGAGGTGGACACTGAATTTCAGATGGTTCAGAATTGTTTGGAGCCGTAGAGTGTGATCCGAGAGTTGAAGCATCAGGTGGGCCTGAACTAGCATTACAATGATTGTGAGAGTGGACAATAGTTGATAAAGGGGAGGAGTGCACATCTCGTGGCTCAGGTGAAGGAGAAACTTGGAGTATTGGGGGAAGCGAGACTATGGTAGGAAATCGGAGATCTGAAGTTATAGGGGACGAGTCATGCTTGATATATGGGATAGTGTTTCATCAAAAACTACATGACGAGAGACGTAGATTTTTCCAAGGGATAAATCAAGGCATTTGTACCCATGGTGACCAACACTATAACCAATAAAATCTAGCTTATGTTTGTTGTAAGGTCGTAGGTTTGGCCTGCAAGCGCAACCAATCGTGCGGAGGAAAGAGTAGTCGGGTGTGCGTTTATAAACCACTTCATATGGGCTAAGATTTTGAAGTACGGGTGTGGGAAGACGATTGATGAGGTACGTGGCTGTGAGGAAAGCATCTTCCCAGTAAATTAATGGAAGATGAGAGTGAGATAAAATGCTCAAGCCAACTTCAACAATATGTCTATGGCGTCGTTCAATGGAGCCCAGTGTTGATGAGTGTGGGGACACGATATGCGATGAAGAATGCCATTTTCTTTGAAATAGTTATGTAAACGCCGAAACTCCCCACCCCAGTCAGATTGAATGACTTTAATTTTTCTGTCAAAGTGTTTTTCAGCATAATGTTGGAATTGTAAAAAGACTGATTCAACATTAGATTTCAATTTGAGAGGAAATAACCATAAAAATTTCGAATTTTCATCCAAGAAACTAACATGATAACGAGCACATGTAGTAGAAACTACAGAGGCAGGTCCCCAAACATCAGAAAAAATTAAGTCTAAGGGTGATGGTGATACAAATGATGAAGACTGAAAAGGTAAAGCATGACACTTAGCCAACTGACAGTCATGGCAAATGGTGCTTTTATTGAAGTTAACCACTGGAAAATGAATGCTGGATAGAATACGAACAACTAGTGAAGCAGCATGACCCAAACACTGATGCCACTCGTGAAAGGAAACTTTGATGCTGGAAAAGGATTTTGGATAGGCATTATTTGGAGCAAATTTGTACAGATCATTGTTGAGGTGGCCGCGATGGACATTCACCGAGTATGCCTTTTCAAGAAACTAATTAGCATGAATCTCAAAATATACATTCTTATCAACACAAAAACGATGGACAGATAGGAGATTTGTTTAATTTGAGGGACAAGCAGAATATTATTTAGAACAAAGGACTGAGAGGAGGTAGAGATATTAGAAGAGCCAACTTTTGAGTTGTGCAAACCGTTACCAATTTGAAGTTGATCCGATGCTGCATAGTCATCACTTTTGATGTTTAATTGATTCATATCATTCGATATGTGGTGAGATTTGAAGTGGTGGTGGCACAGATGTGCCATCCAGGTAGCCAAATAGGTTCTGACCTTTGAAAATAAGGTACAAGCTGTGCTTCCACAGAAGATAATTGTCAGGTGTTAATTTGAATGTCACTAACTTTTATATTTGTGTTTAAGCTAAAATTTTATCTAATTTGTTCGATCTCAGTTTGAGATAAGAACTATTTTGAACTGGAATTTGACTCGCATCATAATTATAGTTTGAATTTCGGCTGGAACTGTTGTTTTGGAGCTTCATTCCAAGCTCTATCATGTACAAGCTTGAATAGTGACTCAAGATCGCGAATTTGACTCAATTTGATTCTAAGTTCAAACCAGCTCGTTTCGTTGCCTCCAACCCTGATAATATTTTATGGCAAGTATTAAAAGCCAGCATTTTTCACAAATACACCAGTCCTGACATACCTTGCAGCATCAAGCAGATAAGAGGCTACGTGCTTTCTTCTGTTACAGGGAGCAACCCAAATGGCTCTAATCCCACACAGAGCAGGCACATCATCCTTCTCGCATAAAATCACTCCATCAAGGTTCCCTTCTTCATAACGTTTAGCAGAATAGTTTCGCATGATTTCCCTCTGAAGACTAACACCGCCAAATAGAAGTGCAACTGAACTTCTTGTTTCTTTCGCAGGCACGTTGTATTTTTCAGCTACTGAGCCAGGGACAATCTTGTGAGCTTTCTTTATTGGTTCAGCTACTAGACATCCTGATATCCGTTGGGATGAAACAAACATATATACCTGCTATTCAAACAATGCATAAAATATCTCTCCAGTTGCAACTAGCAGCAAAAGGGTAAATTCATCTGCAAATTTTGCAATTTCAATCAACATAAAAACTTATACTTTCTATCAGTCATGTAGAGAAACAAACAGCGGCTGTGGGTTATATAATGACAAAGGACCAGATAAACAAAACAATCAAACCAAGAATCTCGATAAGGAGGATAAATCAGAAAAAGTTGACACTTGGAGCTAATGAAACTGTAAGATACAAGAATGATAATGAATCTAAACAAACAATGGGGAGAGATATATCTAGAGTATGATATCGACTTGCAACCTTACACTGCTTATGAAGTATCCACCCCTCTCCAAGCTCCATCTCCATCATGTGCACAACATCCTGAACCTGAAAAGTAGAATGCTGCTACGCATAATGAAAAGAACTGTACTACAAGTCATGCAATCAGCGAAAAGTTTATCCTTGGGGAACCTTGTTCTGCTGTGCAACAGGATCACCCTCTTGCACCAAAATTACACGTCCTCTTTCAACTGAATCAATAGTCCTTTGGCTGCGCCAACCCTCGAAATGATAAAAAACGATATTATTAAAATCAAGTGATAAAACCATCAATGTGAACCACAGATACACAATTGATCATGCAAACAGTTTCTTGCGACCTTGAAAGGGATCCCATGAGTGTAATTCTTGTGAAATGTCTTGTGAACCTTCTCATCACCTTCATCCCCAGTAGAATACTTGAACCCACATGTTTTACATGTACGTAATAGAAAATCAGACTGCCCAACCTCCAAGTATAGCTGGGCATAGTTTCTCTTCTTGTTCAAAACATTTTTATGCTTAACCAGCCCTAATTTGTCCATTTTCCCCTCAGAATCCTGCTCCTTCGATGCCTTCAAATTTGATGCATGATTATTTTCACTGCAAATCCAGGAAAATATTAACGAGTTTGTATATACATATATTTAATATAATATAAGATCGCACATGTTTTAATATGGGTGTACCTTATCAGTTATCATATACCGAGTATCAAGTACAGGCTACATAGGGAATGTTTGGCATTGCCAACCCGTATCCAGAATCGGGTATGTTTAATGCATTGTAAAAAGTTGAAGCAAATAAGATTTCTTCATGAGCAAAAGAATAACTGAAAACCCTTGGTTCAATGTCATTTTTAGGGAATCAATCCACAGTTACTGATAATAATCGATTATGCTTTCCTTTCTAAAAAATGATGAAAAAAACTTGAAATACCAAAAAAAATACCCCAACATAGAAAACTAATTAGAATGAATTAACCCGAAAAATGCAGTAACACAAATATTTCAAGCAAACCCACAAAATCCGGAGGAATTAAAATGCGAAAGGCAACGTATTACATTAACTAGATCGCAACAAAAACCAGTTTTGAGTGCTTACTTAATGGAGTCTGGGTTCTTTCGTTTGCATGTGACTGTGATATCTGGCTCTATAGTCAAATTTTCAGCGCCAATGCTAACTAAATAATCGGAACGGGAAGCTCGGTCGGGAGATTTTTGGCGGAGAGAAGGTGTGGATTTGAAGAAGGTGCTAATCTTCGATTGCATCCCTCCGATTTCTCTGTTCTTTGCTAAATTTTGTCTCGTCGTTTAATTTGTTGATGATTGAGATTTGAGAGAATCGCAGAAGCATCAGTAGAATGTGCCAAAATTTGAGTTTCGATTGTTTCACCGCCAAAATGAGAGAGGAGCAGAGTCGCTGAATTTTGGGGAAGCATCATTTTTATGTTTTGGGCCGGCCCATATTGGAAACCATCAAAATCCAGCCTAGAATTTTGATGATCCAAAACGCTAGTTGAGAAAAGATTACACCAAAATAGTCATAAATTAATAACCTCTGTAAAATAATTTTTTTTCGGCCCAACTTAACTAGTTTAAAAAATTAATAATTTTGATAAATTAATAAGATAATAATTTTTAGGAAGACTCGTATAAAAATCTATAGTCCGGTCATATCATAAATTACTAATTCTCTAAACTTACATACATATTTAAAGAAAATATTCAAAATTTAAATATAAGTAGATTACATCTCTAACTTTTCTCATTTCATTCAAAAGTTCTGGTGTCGTGTTCTCGAACTGCAACACAAAATTGTGAATGTTTGTTGCTGCTACGAGTGCTTCATTTTTGTGTGACGTTCTACAGATGCTGAATCATCCGCAACTTTATCCTCAACAAGATGTTCAATGACTCCAGGTACAATTTCTTATAGGCTTTGGATCTTGAAAATCCATCATTTTACCCATGGTAATCCAAGAGGTGATTTACATACATTTTATTGTGGTATCCAAGATCATTAATCATATTCTCAAGCTCATGCTTTATTGATGATAAATTTGCTAAATCGAAAAAGATATCTTTAAATTGATAAATTATTAATTTGTCGATTCATTAATACCTCTCTAAATTAATAAAATTTCATGTTCCCAAAATTATTAATTTATAGAGATTTTACTGGAAATGGAATCAAACAAAAAAGCAAATATTTTATTTTTGATTTTTTAAAATGACGTCCTAAAAATGATGTCCTTTTTCAAAGAAAAAAAATTTGTGCAAGTCAGTTTTAAAACTATCCCATCGATATTCGTACCCAAAATTGAATTTTGTTACTTCCAAATTTCGAGCGATAATCGAACGAGCAACCCGCCAATAACATTAGTCTGCTTACTAAAATATGTCTTAGAAAAAAAAATGTGGTAGAGAATTGCTTGGTACTCCGAAAAAGCTACTAGAGCCACATGATGATATTCTTAAGAATAATATCAATGCAATCACTCACATTGCTCAAACTCAATCAGAGACGTTTCCAGAAATTTTTAATTTAGTGGGCTAACATTGGTTTTGAAGTACATGTATAAATGCAGAAAAACAATATGCAATATACAATATTAACCTTTGAAGCAAAAATAGAAAGTATCGAAATTTTACAATAAAAACATATTAATATTGAAAATATATGAATCTTGTTGACCATTTATATTACTAGTCGATGCATCATCTTTTTTATTGCAAAAAAAAAGAAGATATTTCGATTTTTCATTGTAATCTACCTGTAAGCAAAATAATTTTTAAATTAATGAAGAAATTTAAGGAGAATTTCATATATATTTTTCATAAATAACTTTGAACTCATATATAATGTACCCTAATAATTTTATAACTTAATTTATAAATAATAAATATGAATAAATTGTAGAATTAATATTTTCTTAAAATAAAATTTGATCGATTTATTTAGAAACCCAAAATTTAACTAACCAATTTATTTACAACAAATACATTTTTTTTTTTGAAATTTCACCTAATATTTATATTAAATATATATTGTGATACATGATACATGAACTCCTATTTTTCACAATAAAAATAAAAATATACATAATAATGGAGTACAAAATTCATAGCAAAATGACAATTAAGATAACTCTAATCTTCATACCTGTAGCAGAAAGTGGAGACTAGGGACTTGAATAGATTCGTGCAGTAGTTTAGCGGACAAAGGACTCAAAATTGGATTTTGTAAATTTTGTAAAATTCTGCACTGTTGTTCTTCTATTATGTGAATAACCTAAATAACTTTTGTAATTTATTATAATTTGGGTTGGGTTTTTTATAGGGATGTCAATGGGACGGGTCCAGACCCGGACCCATATTGAACCCGCCCCACCGGGGAGGGTCTGGATCCGGTTCAACCGGGTTTGGAAGCGGGGTGGGGCGGGTCCTGGGATTGGTCGAACCCGCCCCGCTATACATTTTTATTTTTTTAAAAAAAATTTTGATATTTATTATATATTTTACTTCTTTGATTGAACAATAAAGTGTCATTATTTAATTTTATATCAAAATTCATATGTTCATGTTAAAGAAGTTGGACATTTGAAGGAAATAAGAGCAAATTAATAAATATTTAGTAGCTTAAAGATATTTTTACAATGCTTATTATAAATATTTACTAGAGAAAACATGAAATTTAATCACAAAACTCAACTTTTGTGTTTCAAAATTGATTTCTAGCTAAATGTTTTTTTAAAAAAATTAAAAAAAAAAAAAATCTGCAACCGGGGCTGGCGGGTAAACCCGCCGGGTTCGCAGGTCTAAGCGGGGCTGGGCGGGTCCGGGTTTTATGTGTAGCGGGGCTGGGCGGGTCCTGAGATTGGCAAAACACATCTCATACTCGCCCCGTTACCATTATTTTTAGTTTTAATTGGGATAAAACACTAGTCAATTTAAATTTTTTTATTGACCCAACCGTACAAATTAATAATTCCAATTTATTTACCCAATACCTAAAAAAACTAATATATTACCTAAAATATTTAACATAATATTTAACTAAGGAATTCCTTCCGGACAAATGCCCGGCAATACCCACACTATGATACGCCTATGAACTCAACATAAAGGATCGACAAAAAACACACATATATACTCTATATGTAAAATCTAAAATGAAATA
The DNA here is from genome assembly GCA_907163345.1 of Haberlea rhodopensis. Taxonomy (NCBI): domain Eukaryota; kingdom Viridiplantae; phylum Streptophyta; class Magnoliopsida; order Lamiales; family Gesneriaceae; genus Haberlea; species Haberlea rhodopensis. The sequence goes on from CAJQUN010000102.1 coordinate 995,596, forward strand.
GAATTCTTACACTGTAATAAAATTTATTTTTGACCGATAAAGCGTTTGAAGAAGACTGACATATGTGTGTAACCCAACTTGATTTCTTATATAGTTCATGTAGCCTATCACAATCTATTGGGATTAAAAGCTTAATTGTTGTTATATATTATTTTTATTTAAAAAAATTATTGGATAAATGTTTAATTTAAAATAGTTAATTCGGCCAAAAATTAATTTAACATCATAGCTATTTTGAAGAGCAACGTTTTCTAATGTTTGTATCATGACTTGGGAGTTAAGAAGCTTGAGTAATATATGCATGGAGGGGCCCAAACCATTTCATCTAAGTGGTATCATCTATTTCATTTGAGAAATGATCTTGGGTTCTAAACCCAGTGTTTTAAAAAAATCCCCGCTCAACATGCTAGAAAAATATATGCACGGAGGCATGGGCGGACTTACCTTAAGGCGAGGGGGCAAATGATCCCCATTGCCAAAAAAAAAAAAAATTTACCCCACTAAAAACAATTTTTTTCAAAAAATAAATTGCATTTGAGCTCCAAAAAATTACAATTTGCCCCTCAAAAATAACATTTAGCCACTCCTTAAAAAAATTTTGGCCCGTAGAAAAAAAAAAATTTATCTACAATTTGTATTTTAAAATTTTTTGCCCCCTTATTAATTTTCATGCGTCCGCCACTACACCCGGAGGGACCAATTATATATGTGTGTGTGTAATAATTTTTAAAATAATATATAATGTGAATTCAAAATTAAAATTTAACATAACCATACAAAATCTTGTTTCATATATGATCATAGTCTTACATGCGTGAAAATAAATATACTTTATTAGAGTTTATATGCACACATGCTTACAATTATTTTAGCACCGTTTCATACGTTGGACTTCTTCTCAGGTGACTCCTCTTGGACTCCGATCACGATGTCCTTATCACAGTCCTCAAAAATATAATTCAACGGGTTTCACAATTACACGGCGAAGCAGCTACTTCTCAGGTGCAGTTGCCGATTTAGCTTTTTGGAGGAGAGTTCGAAAACTGATGCTGATGTGGGGAAGTAAGGTCTAGGGATACAATGACGAGCAGCGGCATGATTTCATGAGTTCTTCAGCGGTGGCTTTGGAGTTTTGCGCGTGGGTTTCAATGGTGGATGTGGGAAATCTCATGTTTCTAATGGCTAAGGCTAGTTCTTTTGGGGTTTTACCGCATTATGTGATCATTTGTTAGCATGGTTGCTGAATTTCCTTGTGAAACTCCGATGTCGCCTGCGGGGAATGAGACGCTAGCATATGAGCACTATCCCAACAATAGATCTAATGATCCATAATTGATTTGTGTCCACATATTTGCGTGGATCCCACATATCGAAATAAATTCTTAGCCCTTAGATCTAGTATTGGGGTAATGTTCATATGCTAGCAAGGAATAAGTCGCTTTGTAAATGTACTCAATTAAAAGTGGAAAGTTATCGGAGATGAATAGACATAATTAATTGCTCAAAATTCAATTAATTTATTAGAATTTTAAGTGGGATGAAAAAAATGCTCTTGCTAATTTAAATTGTCGCTTTGGATTATTTGCTGATTGAAATTGCAACACACTTTATGTTATACTTCATATGTTAAAAATATGCACTGCATTGAAGGTGTAAAAAAATGCTCATACTAATTGAAATTGTCGCTTTAGATTATTTGCTAATAGAAATTGCATATAAAAAATTATATAGAAACTATCGTATTATTAGCTCATACCTCTTCATTTCTCCAAGCTACATCACTTTTAATTTACAAAATTGTTAATTAATTTTCCGTCCTAATAACTAATTGATAATAATAATAATAATAATTATTATTATTGTTAGTGATAGTAAAAAAAATATACTAGACTAATGGAAGTAAAATAATATAATAAAATGTATCAAGTTTAAAAAATAATTATAATCACAATTAAAGAGGCTAATTAAGTTAGGATAATATCACTTAAAAGACTAGATTATGATTTATGTAAAAAAAAATACCGCATGACAATTAAAATAATCTTATAAATTATAATTGAAAATAATCTACACTTATAAATACATGTTGCACCACCTGAGTATTGAAAAGAGTCAGGTCTAAATTAAAGTTAGTAAGAGTGATTCGGCTCAAATAAAATAGAAGTGATGAGATATATTAATAGACATTGCTATGAACATTATTACAGTGATGGGCTTCTTGGCTTTGGGCTCTTAATTAATTCTTTCTTTGGGCTTTTGTCTAGGCTTTACTTACTTCATTCCTTCATTTGGTTTATATGGAATTTTGCTATTATTGCCTCAAACAGTGGCTCAACTCTTGCATCGTAGAGTCAAGGGGACGGATCGTACCATTACATTGAAAAAAACTGGCAACACTGCAATAATTGGCCTCATTTTCGTCCTCTGAGGAATGGAGTTCGCGGATTTCTTGGTGATTAGGTTAGGCTTTTTTCCCCTAAAATCATTTTAAATTTGTTTCTTCATTTGCGTCATTTCACCTTACTTTCTCCATCAGATCTACAGTTGGCGCATTCATTTGATCGACTGTTGTGGGATGTCGTCCTCTGGTTTTTAACCTCTCCTTTGGGTTGTTTCGGATATAAAATGTTGGGATGGAAGGCAAAAAAAAACCCACGCGCCCTCTTCGTTTCTCCCTCCTCTAGGCGAGAACTTTTGGTTTGGATCAGTACTTTTTTATTCTCCTTTCTTGTTTACATCTTCGATATATTACTGATGTGGTATGGACTTCCCTGAAAAACTTGTTGTGTATATGGTTCTTGGTTTTGTGTTATATTTGGATCTACATGGGTTTGGTTTTTTTCAAAAAAATGTCTTTAGTCTTTTGAATATTGATGATTAAATTACTTTCGTTTTGTTGAAACACTTTTCTGTTTGTGTTTCAGGTTTATTTTGTTTACGGTAGGTTTTGGCTATGTAGGTGTAGGTTGCAAGGTAAAATCACATTTGGTTAGATCATCATGTATAATATATGGTCAAATCATGCTTGCTCTGTTTTATTTGCTCAAACCTTTGGGTCTGTTTTTTGCTTAAGTGGCAAAAGGAAGACACTCTTTATATGCACCGGTGATTTGTATGTTACTCGCGGAAGGTAAAATATGAACAATATGAAAGCACTTGTCAATTTTTCGCAATTCCTAAACAATTATGTCCATATGAGCGGTCTGAATACTGCGCTTCATCACCAAATCATCATTTCTCTTTTGGAGTGCCTTTTTTCCTTTGTTCCGTATTTGTTTCTCCGGCGATATTTGACAACTATGTGGTTGATGATGTATTTTTTAAAACATTTTTCTCATTTCTCTTTGCTATGCATCCCCCCAATCGATAATGCGGATGCAATATTACTTGCATGGTCAAAGTGATATGATTTTTCCCCCGTGTTTAATATACCTTGTTTGCATCTATTGTCATATGGTGATGTTGCTGGTTTGTTTGTGTAATATATCATCAAAAAAGAGCCTCGGTGTTCTCAGCATTGGATATGTAGGTGAGGGTGTATATAAAAGCAGTATTTTATCCCGTAATTTGCTACGCTGTTTGAACTCTATTCTTCAAACTTGTTTGTCCATCTCAAGCATCTTTACCAAATTAGTTTGCCCATCGTCTTTCTCCCACTATCTAGGGTGTAGTTTGTCGGTTTCTTTGCTGTTCATTGTTTCTTTTTTGCTCTCGGAAAAAAAAAACAGTATTCCACCACTGTTGTAATGCCTCGATTTGTGTTATATACGTGTGATATGATTATGGTGTAATTATATCACTTGGCGTTATGATAATGGGGGTTCGGGTGGAACCAAGAATGAATTAATACATGTATGAAATGATATATGGCAAGGAATGAAACATGGTGTATAATGATTTAATAACATATCAAGTCATGAACTAGTAGGTATTTGATTATGCATGTGAATTTACTTGCAATTGGAGTTGCATTTGAATTTGGATTTCATTTCATGTACATGTTACTTAACATGTAATTACCTCTAAATGACATGATAGCAAGTGAATTAGGGAGCTAAGGATCTATATCAAGTGACTTAAGGGTGAACTCACATACTACACCACTTTCACCTCAAATTCTCTACAAAGCTCCTCTCCAACCCTTAGAGATTTTATTAGTTGAAGCTTGGTTTTTCACTTGTGATTTGAGCTAGGAAGTTGGGTGAAGTGATTTCTTCACATCTTGGTAAGGAATTCATAGCTTTACACTTGAATTATGTCATTGGTGTTGCATATGTGAAGTAAAATATCCAATGTTCATGTGAAGAATTGTATCATGTTTCTATACTCTTATTTGGAATCTATGATGTTAGAAACATGTTAATATGTTCCTAGGGATTGCAAGAAACATGTTGATATGGTTCAATTTGAGTTATAGGAGAAGAACCATGGAGATAAGCTTGAAAATCGCCATGCTCTAAACTTTCTGGGCATCGGCGATCGATCGGTACGTGTATGGCGATCGATCGCCGAAGACAGCCAAATTTTAAGGCGGTGAAAATGTGTGGCGATCGATCAGTGAAATTGTCGCGATCGATCGCTATGAACAGAGCATTGTGGCGATCGATCGCCAAGTTGTTGCGATCGATCGCGAGGGGACAGAATGTTATGGCGATCGATCGGTGTTGGTAGCGATCGATCGGTGATTGAGAAAAGTTGAAAAATGTTATATTTTTGTAGAATTTGATTTTAATGCCTATGATAACATGATATATTGTTGGCATTGTTGTAGCATCATCTCAGGGGACGGGACAACGAGGCACTTAGCCAGTGACACCTAATTTATCTCGTTTGTGTCGCAGTACAGGTACGTGTTGACGTACGGAGTATAGATATTGTGTGATGATGTTATGAGATTGATATCATATGAATTGTGTTATGTTATTATCATATGATTGGTAGTATCATATGCCTGTACATTCATGGATATCATGTGTTAGAGATATACGCCTGGTATTGGGTATATGCTCGGTTATGTATTTGAGATATACGCCTGGTATTGGGTATATGCTCGGTTATGTATTTGAGATATACGCCTGGTATTGGGTATATGCTTGGTTATGTTACAGAGAGATATATGCCTGGTTTGGATATATGCTCGGTTATGTGTTAGAGATATACGTCTGGTTTGGGTATATGCTCGGTTATGCTATATAGAGATATACGCCGGTTTTTGGGTATATGCTCTGGCTATTATCATTTGAGGACGGTACTATGATATGTGCTGCTAATATGAAGATGTGAGGTGGTTCCACTGACATATTGAGCTGAATAGGCATATCATTTTAGTCTCGTGATAATAGGGTACTTGTTGAGACATGTCATGACATGGTGCATTTGTGGATGCATGATACAGAACATTCACATGAGATGATTTATTGTGCTTTATCATTATTATTGATATTGTGTTTTGATATCGCACTGAGATAGTTGTTTATCTATACTCACGTTTTGTGAATGTTTCTGTAGGATTGCATAGACGTGGGAATCGTGAGTCTTATTCCGCTGCGAGGTGAACCACTGCATAGGAGTTGTACTGGCTTAGGTTGTTAATTTTACATGTAATGTATATGTAGAAAACAAAGTTAGTTGGTTTTTGTACTAGTGGTTTGGTACATCTGTAACAACTTAACTAGTAAGATACTCTTAATCAGTGCATGTTATTACTTAATTTAGACTCACATATGTATATTAACATGATACATAATGGATTAAGTAAAGAGGACCCCACATTAGTGGTATCAGAGCAGTGGTTCGAGAACGGGGTGAACATGGGTAGAGGAAGTGTATTAGGGAGTTACCTAAACACTTTGAGAATGGTAATAGCATGTTAGTATTTGGAATATGATGTTATTCTAACATGTTATATAATTATGAATGTTATTGTTAACCCTTGATCTACAGCTATGACAGACAGAGGGTATCATGAGGATGTTGGGGATGCCATGAGTGGCAATGCGAGTGTGAGAATGGCGCCTGTGCCCCCGCCACCGATTGAGCAAGGGCCAGTGGAACAGGTCCTATTGCCTGGAGAATTAACTTTGACGCAATTTCTGAGTTATCAGCCACCCAGGTTTGAGGGGACTGAATCAGGGGAACTGGCAGAGGAGTGGTTAGAACGCGTGGAACAGATATTCGTGTCATCACCGTGTGCTAAGACTGCTTGGTTACGTTTAGCGGAATTCCAGTTAGCTAAGAAAGCTATGATGTGGTGGAAATCCACAGTACTTGAGTTGAGGGCTCAAGGACAGATAGTTAACTGGGATGTGTTTCGAACGAAGTTCCTGGAGCATTATTTCTCTGTTGCTGCAAGGCAGAGGAAAGAGGATGAATTTACAAATTTGAGACAGGGATCAATGACAGTATCTGACTATGCTGTGCATTATTCTTCTTTGCTCCGGTATGTGCCACATATCGCTGTAAACACAAAAGCAAAGATCAGACAGTTTGTGAAAGGATTGAGGCCTGAATTATTTGATAGGGTAATGTCCAATAACCCTACATCTTATGAAAGAAGCGTTGACTAGAGCCGAGATGGCTGAGATTGCAGTAGGAGTATATAAAGATGTTGGACAAGCCCAACCACCTACATCTGATAGTATGAGACCGAGAGGAGAACCATTTAAATCACCACGAGGTGGTGCATCTTCATCTAGGTTTAGTGGGAAACGTTTTGGATCACAAAATGGGGGTGATCGAAAATCTAAGGGACAGTTCCAAGGTAGTAGTAGTGGCAGTGGTGTGCAATGTTTTAAATGTGGTGGACCACATTTGAAACGAGATTGTCCTCAATTCAATCCAGTAGTTTGTTTCCGTTGTGGGAGGCAAGGACATGTGATCCGTGATTGTACTCAAGTGGGTGGACAACAGAGGAGAGGACCCATTTCAGAGACTACAGTACAACAGAGACCACAGGGTGTACCACAGTCTGGTGGAGGACAGAGGACAGGACCACCTCAGGCTCAGGTGTATGCACTGAACAGGGAGGAAGCAGAGGCAGCTCCTGATGATGTGATAGCGGGTAAGTGTACTTTGTTTACTTATCCTGCTTTACTGTTGATTGATACTGGTGCATCACATTCTTTTATTGCACAAGCATTTATTGATCGGTATCATATATGCTCGTCTCCACTGTTGATGCCTCTTTATGTTTCGACACCCATGGGAACTACTGTGATGACTTGTCAGAGTGTGTCTGATTGTGCTATTCAGTTTGAGACTGAGTTTGGGCTACAGGCTGATTTGATTGTGTTAGACATGTCAGATTTTGATTGCATCCTTGGAATTGATGTGTTGAGTAAATATCAGTCTGTTGTAGATTGTAGTCAGAAGATAGTGAGATTTCAGTCTGATACTGGAAATCAATGGTTCTTCTATGGCCAAGGATCGAGGGCAAGGATTCCTTTGATATCAGCAATCCGAATGTCGCGTTTGTTAGAACGTGGACATGCGGGTTATTTGATTTATGCCCTGGATATAAGTGAACCGAAAAGAGAAAGGAAAGTGGAAGAGATACCAGTGGTTGCAGAATATGCGGATGTGTTTCCAGATGAGATACCTGGATTCCCACCGAGTCGAGAAGTGGAATTTGGTATTGATTTGATACCTGGTACTTCTGCAATTTCACGAGCTCCTTATCGGATGGCACCAACTGAATTGAAAGAGTTGAAAACTCAATTGCAAGATTTATTGGACAAGGGGTACATACGTCCTAGTGTATCGCCTTGGGGTGCTCCGATTTTATTTGTTAAGAAGAAGGATGGGACAATGCGATTGTGTATTGACTATCGACAATTGAACAAGGTAACAATAAAGAATAAATATCCTCTTCCGCGTATTGATGATTTGTTTGATCAGTTGCAGGGTTCAAGGATTTATTCTAAGATTGATTTGAGGTCAGGATATCATCAAATACGTGTGAGGGAAGGAGATATACAGAAGACAGCATTCAGAACTCGTTATGGACATTATGAGTTTCTGGTAATGCCATTTGGAGTAACCAATGCTCCTGCTGTCTTTATGAGTTTAATGAATCGGGTTTTCCAGGAATATCTTGATCGATTTGTCATTGTCTTTATCGATGATATACTGATCTATTCACGGAGTGATGCAGAACATGTTCAACATTTGCATATGGTATTGCAATTGTTGAGGACACATCATTTGTATGCCAAACTCAGTAAGTGTGAGTTTTGGTTAACTAGTGTCGGCTTTTTGGGGCATGTAATATCAGAAGAAGCTATCTCAGTTGATCCAAAGAAAGTGGAAGCAGTGTTGAATTGGTCAGCACCTACTTCTGTGCCAGAGATTCGTAGTTTCTTAGGTTTGACTGGATATTATTGACGGTTTGTTGAAGGATTTTCAGCGATCGCCAAACCATTGACACATTTGACACAGAAGGGAGTATCATTTCAATGGTCAGGGGCTTGTGAGCGTAGTTTTCAGGAATTGAAACATCGATTGACTACATCTCCAGTCTTGATCATTCCATCGGAGTATGACAGGTTTGCATTATACACTGATGCATCTTTACTTGGTTTGGGTTGTGTATTGATGCAGGACGAACATGTAGTGGCTTATGCATCACGACAGTTGAAGCCACATGAAATGCGATATCCAGTACATGATCTGGAATTGGCTGCCATTGTCTTTGCATTGAAGATATGGCGACATTATTTATATGGTACGTCGTTTACCATATACACAGATCATAAGAGTCTAAAATTTCTATTCACTCAAGCAGAGTTGAATATGAGGCAAAGGAGATGGATGGATCTGTTGAAAGATTATGATTGTGAGATTGAATATCATCCAGGAAAAGCTAATCTTACAGCAGATGCCTTGAGTCGAAAGGTACATCATACGGCTGATGAGATGATTCATTTATCTACATTGATGACTTCTTGTTGTACTTTGGGTTAAGATTTTGATGTGGAAATAGTGCCAGTACGGGTATCAACATTGTTGGTTGAACCCGACATTTTTGAGAAAATCAGAACGGCACAACTGACTGATGATGAAGTACAACAGTGGAAGGAAAGGATAAGTCAAGGACAAACATCTCAATTTGTACTTGCAAGCGATGGAACTTTGAAATACAGAAATTGTTGGGTAGTACCTGCTTCATTGGGACTACGCCAAGAACTACTACAACGTGCTCATTGTAGTAGATACAGTATACATCCTGGAGGGAAGAAAATGTATCATGATTTACGTACACAATTTTGGTGGAAACATATGAAACATGATGTATTGAGCTTTGTGAAACGGTGTTTGATCTGTCAACAAGTGAAAGCGGAAAGACAGAGACCAGGAGGTGAATTACATAGTTTGGAAATTCCTCAGTGGAAATGGGAACATATCACGATGGATTTTGTGACTCATTTACCACGGACGTCTTCTGGTTGCGATGCTATTTGGGTGATTGTTGACCGACTCACCAAAGTATCTCATTTTGTGCCATATTGTATGACGTTTACATGTCTGAAAATGGCACAATTATACATTCAACATGTAGTGAGACTACATGGTATTCCAGTTTCCATTGTATCGGATAGGGATCCGAGATTTACTTCTCATTTCTGGGAAGGGTTACAGACAGCGTTGGGAACTGAAGTGCGGTTGAGTACAGCATATCATCCTCAGACAGATGGACAAACAGAGCGTACGATACAGACGCTTGAGGATATGTTGCGTGCCTGTGTATTAGAGTTTGATACCTCTTGGCAAGAGTCGTTGCCATTAGTGGAATTTTCATATAACAACAGTTATCAGTCTAGTATACAGATGGCACCATTTGAGGCTTTGTATGGGCGACGATGTAGATCGCCATTGTATTGGGATGATGTGGATCAGTCTACTTTACATGGACCGGATATGATTCATGCAATGGAAGAGAAAGTAAAGGTAATTCGATTGAAACTTAAAGCTGCTCAGGACAGACAGGCTGCTTATGCCAATAAGCGACGTAGACCACTTGAATTTCAAGTTGGTGACCGTGTGTTCTTGAAAATTTCACCTTTTAAAGGTGTAGTCGGTTTGGTAAGCGTGGAAAATTGTCTCCACGGTATGTTGGTCCGTGTGAGGTATTGCAACGTATTGGTACGTTGGCATATCGCTTAGCACTACCACCGGCCTTGAGTAGTATTCATGATGTTTTTCATGTTTCATTGTTGAGGAAGTATGAACCAGATCCGAGTCATGTATTACAGTTACCTGATGTACAGTTGGATACAGATGTGTCGTATGAGGAACGACCGATTATGATCTTGGATCAAGCTGAACGTAGGTTACGTAATAAAGTGATTCATATGGTGAAAGTACAGTGGGACAGAAGGGGTGTCGAAGAGGCAACGTGGGAGACGGAGCAGCATATGATGCAACGGTATCCGGATTTGTTTTCTGGTATGATTTTACAGTTTTATGATACTGTTGGTACATACGTACTGGACTGTTGCATACATGATCATGTTTTCCTTTCTTCATGTAGTAGGATTGTTGCGTTGCATACCTATGCATGCATGTTTGTATATGCAATTTCGAGGACGAAATTCAATGAGTAGGGGAGAATTGTAATGCCTCGATTTGTGTTATATACGTGTGATGTGATTATGGTGTAATTATATCACTTGGCGTTATGATAATGGGGGTTCGGGTGGAACCCAGAATGAATTAATACATGTATGAAATGATATATGGCAACAAATGAAACATGGTGTATAATGATTTAATAACATATCAAGTCATGAACTAGTAGGCATTTGATTATGCATGTGAATTTACTTGCAATTGGAGTTGCATTTGAATTTGGATTTCATTTCATGTACATGTTACTTAACATGTAATTACCTCTAAATGACATGATAGCAAGTGAATTAGGGAGCTAAGGATCTATATCAAGTGACTTAAGGGTGAACTCACATACTACACCACTTTCACCTCAAATTCTCTACAAAGCTCCTCTCCAACCCTTAGAGATTTTATTAGTTGAAGCTTGGTTTTTCACTTGTGATTTGAGCTAGGAAGTTGGGTGAAGTGATTTCTTCACATCTTGGTAAGGAATTCATAGCTTTACACTTGAATTATGTCATTGGTGTTGCATATGTGAAGTAAAATATCCAATGTTCATGTGAAGAATTGTATCATGTTTCTATACTCTTATTTGGAATCTATGATGTTAGAAACATGTTAATATGTTCCTAGGGATTGCAAGAAACATGTTGATATGGTTCAATTTGAGTTATAGGAGAATAACCATGGAGATAAGCTTGAAAATCGCCATGCTCTAAACTTTCTGGGCATCGGCGATCGATCGGTACGTGTATGGCGATCGATCGCCGAAGACAGCCAAATTTTAAGGCGATGAAAATGTGTGGCGATCGATCGGTGAAATTGTCGCGATCGATCGCTATGAACAGAGCATTGTGGCGATCGATCGCCAAGTTGTTGCGATCGATCGCGAGGGGACAGAATGTTATGGCGATCGATCGGTGTTGGTAACGATCGATCGGTGATTGAGAAAAGTTGAAAAATGTTATATTTTTGTAGAATTTGATTTTAATGCCTATGATAACATGATATATTGTTGGCATTGTTGTAGCATCATCTCAGGGGACGGGACAACGAGGCACTTAGCCAGTGACGCCTAATTTATCTCGTTTGTGTCGTAGTACAGGTACGTGTTGACGTACGGAGTATAGATATTGTGTGATGATGTTATGAGATTGATATCATATGAATTGTGTTATGTTATTATCATATGATTGGTAGTATCATATGCCTGTACATTCATGGATATCATGTGTTAGAGATATACGCCTGGTATTGGGTATATGCTCGGTTATGTATTTGAGATATACGTCTGGTATTGGGTATATGCTCGGTTATGTATTTGAGATATACGCCTGGTATTGGGTATATGCTTGGTTATGTTACAGAGAGATATATGCCTGGTTTGGATATATGCTCGGTTATGTGTTAGAGATATACGCCTGGTTTGGGTATATGCTCGGTTATGCTATATAGAGATATACGCCGGTTTTTGGGTATATGCTCTGGCTATACCCAAATTGTTCGGTTTCGGTTAAAACCGTTTTTTTTAACAAAAAAATTTATTTTTTTGTTTTTAACAAAAAAATTTAGTTTTTTTTTTAACAAAAAAATTTAAATTTTTTTTTAACAAAAGAATTTAATTTTTTTTTTTGGAATTGGAATTGGGTGGTTAGTCGAAAGGAAATCCAACATAAATATAAATACTAATACAGCATCCATTGACTCAAAATGGTTTTTAACATTTTAATTCAAAAGTTTTAATATTATTTTGAAGTTATTTATATCAAAAAATCGAGTTTAAAGAGACAACAAAATAAATTATATTATACTTGAAAACAATAGTTAAATTATGAGTTTTTTATTCATGTGATCACGAAAGAAATCATTAAAAATATTTATGAACCATTTAAATTTAAAAAAAATTAATGTTTTTTTAAAGTTCGGTTTTCGTTTCGGTTTGTTTAACCGAACCTTGTAACCAAAAATCGATTTTTTTAAAAAAATAAACTGAAAAATTTCGGTTCTGTTTGAACCGAATTTTTTTCAATTCGGTCCTGTCGGTTAATCGAACTGATGAACACCCCTACCTAAAACACCGGTTACCAATGTAGCAAAACTTCAGTTTAAGCTCTTTGAGGGGGTCCCGCCAACAAAGTAAAAAACACAAATAACAACATTACAAGTATTTAGTTTATTGTCTATGCTGAATTCTATTTTCTCGAATAATATTATCGGTAATATTATAATTAATGTAGAACGTACCAACAATAAACTCGAAGACGAGTCAACTTTCATTCAATGTATATTTCTTCTTGCCTCCCCTTTTTTCCCCCACTAATTTTGCCTTCAATGCTGGATTTATTAATTAAATAACCTTAATAAAATAAATAATTTCAAAAATAACCCGAAAAATAAAAACATTTCAAAAGTAAACTAAACCGCCAACTGGGTTGGCGTGTCCAATTGGTCACGCCAACTCAGTTGGCGTCACCTAATAAAATTTTCGTCACGCCAACTCAGTTGGCGTGACCAATTTAAAATATATTAGTCACGCCAACTGAGTTGGCGTGACCTTTGTTTTTTATGGTCACGCCAACCCAGTTGGCGTGACCATTATTCACGCCAACTGGAGCTGCAAGTTGGTGTGAATAATTATTGGTCACGCCAACTGAGTTGGCGTGACCAATAAATATCATGTGTCACGCCAACTCAGTTGGCGTGACCAATTAATGGTCACGCCAACTGAGTTGGCGTGACTTGGAGTTATAAAATTTCCGCAACCCTTCTTCTTCGGCAACAACTTCGGCGATTATTACAGTCTAAATTCTTCCTCGCGTTTGACCTCCAAGTTACTATCGTTTTTTTCTCATTTTGCTTCCAGTCACTTCGTAGTTTCAGATTCAGAATTTAGAGGTAAAAATCATGTCGCCGTGAATTAATTTCTGTCACACTTTTTCGCTGCCGTCCGCCGCCCCCCGCCGTCGGCCGCCGTCGGCCGCCGGTTGCTGATGGCTGGTGGTTGTCGGCGGTAGCATCGTCATGTTTTATCAGTTTTAATTTATTTTGTTTACATTATGTTGTCTATATGTACTAATATATTTTTTGTTTCATATAATAGGATGGATCCGATGAATGTACCAGGCCCGATCGATGATCATCTGTTGTTATTGCAGTCATGTCATCGTTCTGAAGATGTATGGGCATGTGATATTGATCGGCCCTTGCGTGTGAGAAATCCGAGCAGCTATTTTTGGGATCTTTGCCCATTAGACACACGTGTTGTAAGTATGTTACATGAGTTTGGGTTTTATGGTGTATATAGGTGTAATAAGATTATCATTGACCCTCATCTAATCACGGCGTTAGTAGAGAGATGGCGTCGTGAAACGCATACATTCCATCTGAGATCTGGAGAGGCGACTATTACACTGCAAGACATTGCAGTTATTTGGGGTCTGCCAATAAATGGTCTTGCAGTGTCAGGTGCCAATTTTGATAAGACAATACCCGAGTGGCAAGAATATTGTTATCGTCATTTGGGATTTACACCAGATCCGGGTCACTTTAAAGGTGCATGTTTGTTAATGTCTGCGTTGAGTCATCATTTAATAGTAAATCGGATCCATTTGCATAGTACGGCGGATGAGGTTGCTAAATATGCACGAGGTTGTGCATTATTAATGATAGGTGGGATTATGTGCCCCGATAGCTCCGGCAATACTGTAAAATTATTGTACATACAGAAATTAGAAGATATCAGTTCTGTTGGTAATTTTAGCTGGGGTAGTGCTGTGCTGACATTCTTATATCGTGAGTTGTGCACTTCAGCGGAGAGAGGGAAAAAAGTAATATGTGGTGCATTACAACTCCTACAGGTAATCGTTACCTTTATTTTAAAATACTGAAAAAATATATCTTGCATATTTAATTTATATTCTTCATGTTAATGTTTTAGATTTGGGCATGGTCTCGGCTCGAAAGTTTAGCTCCTCGACTCGGACGCCTGAGAATTGATATTGGGCCAATACCAATCGATGAGGACAATTACTTACCTGTTGCTCCATATGGTGCAAGGTTATGTATCACAAATTATTTTGCAATGTATAATATTATATTTAATATTTTGTTATATAATTTATGTTTTTTTATGATGATTATGAGTACACAGGTGGACATGTAAAGTAAGATTTACAGAAACTGGCACACATTCATTACGAATTATTAGGGACATCCTTGACCAGCAGCCATTAAGCCAAGTAATTTTATTTTTTATATTCATGTATAAAACATAATAGTCTTTGAACATTATTTTAATGTAATACTATATTTGTAGTTTAATTGGCAGCCGTACCCTGATGATTATATTGAAGGACTGCATACTGAGTTATGGACATACAGCGGGCCACTCATTTTGTATGACATAGTTGAGATGCATCGTCCTGAGCGGGTTTTCCGTCAGTTCGGCATGGTACAAAACATCCCACCAGATCCACGGTCAGGGGATGATATATTACATGTAGTTAACCGCAGGGGTAAAACAAATAATGACTGGTCTGCACACCATAGGCGGTACATGACTATATGGGGAAATGCACATGCTCATACCGTGGACAGCCCGCGATATGAGTCAGCTGGACAGGGTGTAATTGTCGGGTATAATGACTGGTATGGACGAGTAACACGTAGATTCATTGGCCATCAACGACAATTTGTGGAGGCTGGTTATCAACATGGAGATGGCCCGGCATGGCAACATGTGGTATGTTGCTTTATTACATATGTATTACATATTTGAAAATTGTATTTAGATTTAAATACTTAATAAATGTTCACTCATTTCAGATTGATCAGCTGTCGCAATTAACAGTTACCTGCGACCGTAATATCGCTGAGGAACAATCCGTAGGGGCGTACATGGATGCATTTAGTGATGTCAGAAATGTCATACAAAATGTGTTGCATGTCGCGCAGGAACGACGCGATAGAAACTTTCCACCCTACGAAGAGGGACATGCGACTCAAGGTGAACAAGTACAGCCGATGCATGTGAGTGATGAAGAACAAGTACAGTCGATGCATGCGGGTTTTGGAGATGCTGGCCCTTCAAGCTATGTCCCGACATATATGCCAGGTCCCTCTTCATCATATGCCAGTGACATGTACGCTGATTATTATACTCCTCGACCACAGCATCAGTTGTATGACCAAACGCATTTCACGCCTCATCAACCCATGTACTCACAAGAACAAACCAGCCCAGATGTGAATATTAGATTCCCCGAGATATATGCATCGATGTCACCACAATTTGCCGTGTCACCGGTTGTGTTCCCTAATTTGTCACCTGATGTTCAGCTGGACGATGTACCTGTAGTGCAAGAAGACCCACCCATTCAGGAAGGACGCGGTCAGAGACGGAAACAGCCACGTCGTTGTGGTACTGGAGGGGCATTATAGAGTTTTAGCCTTCATATACGTAGTCATGTTTGCCTATTGTGAATCTTAGTATTAAATGTAATGAATGTACTTCAATATGAATGTCTTATTTGATATGTGACAATAACAATAACACAATAACAATAATAATAACAATAACACAATAACAATAACAATAACAATAACAAGAACAATATCAAAAACAATAACAATAACAATATCAAAAAACAATTACAACTTTATCGGTTTTGGGAACTCGATGCCATATGTCGTCTTGCCCGGGCTTCAGGCCAATCCATCTCATTTTGCATGCGTGTTGTTCTGTCTCGACCTCGTCTTCTTATAGTACGCAAGGTGGAATTGTGGTACAGTTCGAATGACGGGGTTTCCCAATACTGCTCTCCCCATAATGGCTCAAATTCACCTTGATATGTGCTCCAATATTCTTGCATATTATAATACTCCTTGACAAATGTTTTTGCGTTTATGCCATAAGCTCGACATACTTGTATCACATGTGAGCAAGGAATCCCAAATTCTTTCCACTTCCCACAAGAACATTCCCTTGATTTGAGCTTCACAACATGAGTATTACCCCCACGTCCAACTTGCCTCCTTGTGATAACTGAGGCTGTTAGATGCCTTCGATCAAACATCTGAACTTCATGATGAATGGAGTGAAGATCAGCCCGAGCATATTTTTCAAAAGCATAATCCGGCCATTCTTGATTATTTTCAATCATTCTATCAGCTTTTTTCACTCGCTCCAAAAAATAATGCACACAACGATCGAATGTTAACTGTACAATGGCAGTGATTGGAAGGCGACGTGCACCTTTCATGACTCCATTTATGCACTCCGACATATTTGTTGTTAGGATACCACAACGCCATCCTTCATCATGAGCAAGTGTCCACTGAGACTTATCAATCCGATTCAGGTAATCAAAATCCCTTGGTTCAATGGTTTTGATCTCTTCCATCGTACGCTCAAATTTTATCAGTTGATTTTCTGATCCAGCTTTCCAACACAAGTCTTTTAAGTGCACGTTTTTGAAACGACTATTAAAGTTTGAGCAAAGATGTCTCAAACAAAATCGATGCACTCCACGGGGGGGTTTAAAGTCGGGGATACAGTCGACTGCTGCAATAAGGCCCGGATGTCGATCAGAAATCTAACACACGCCGCCAGATTCTCCAATAATGTGTTTGCTAACCATCTCCAAGAACCATTTCCATGACAAAAAGTTCTCTTCATCGACAATTGAAAATGCCAGCGGTAACACTTGATTATTCGCGTCCATGGAGACAGCAATCAACATCTTATGCTGATATTTTACATACAGATGTGTGCCATCCACTGTAATAACTTGACGACAGTGGCGGAAACCATCTATGCACGGTTGGAAGGCCCAGAAAACATAACTCAAAGTTTTTTCTCTCGGTCTTGCATTATCAAGATGATCCCACTCCACGACTGTGCCTGGGTTCCATTTTTTCAAAGCTCCCATATAGAAAGGTAATTTGTTGACCGAGCTCTCCCAGGTTCCATACACGTTCCGTATTGCACGTTTCAAACTATGCCAGCCTTTTGCATATGATATTTCAAAGCCATACTTATCTTTCACTGTTTGAATCACATACTTGATTTCATAAGCTGGATCACGACGAACGATTCCCAATAATAAGCTAGCAATCATATTCTTATCCAAGTTCGAATGATCAAGCGACAGCTCACTCAGCAGACAAGTGTGAGGACCACCATATTTGGTTATTTTGAATAACCCAACTTTTTTATCCAAACATGCACGCAGGTACCATCTGCAAGGTATATCCTCTGTACCGTGTTTGCATATTACTTTCCACAATGTTTTTGTACTCTTAACAACATGGTACTCACGTTTTGAAACACGTACTGAATAATCCTTCACAGCTGCCTGCAGATGAAATTTATCTTTGAAGACCATGTTGCGATGGATTTCACCTTTGGAGTAATCATAAAAACTCCCCCAACGGCCTGTTGGATTGTCAATCGAATCTCCAAAAACTTCTGGATGTGTCATGGAAAAGAATGGGATTGTTGGATAAAGATTATGATCATTTGTCATGGTTGGTGCCCCCTCCTCTTGGTTTTCAACTGCTTCTGCCATCACACCAATATCAACTTCATCATCATCAGCATCAGTCTCATCATCAGATGGAATCCCCTCTGGTTCAGAATTAATTTGATCACCAAAATCAGCAAAACTGTCTGCTCGTGGCTCAGCTGCAACATTATCAACATCTACTGGATGATCATCTCGGTCTCCACCACTATATGAACCCTCAGCTTGATGTCGAGCAACAGACGTCTCTTGAATAACAGATGTCGTCAATCCTTCTGAAAAACTGCCACTCATTGGCATTTCTGGAACATAATCATAATTCCTTGGTTCTGCTTGTATATAAAATTCCAAGCAACTATGACCCTGTTCTGAATCAAGTAGCCATGCTAAATTGTAATCATCATCTATGGGTAAAATAGTCTGACGCAACCCCGAAAAATCTTTGAACATATGCCTAGCATATAATTTCAAAAGAAACTGGTTGCGATCGAACCCAGTGATATCATTAATTGTACGCCGTATAGTTGTACCTCTTGATGGACCACGATCATATCGGACGAACTCAGAATCTTGTATAATATTACCCCCTCAATAAAATAAAACTTGAATAGACATATTTTGATAACTACAGAAAACTATTACTAGTAGCTAATAAAATCTTTTCTGATGTATGCAACTACAGAGCATAATCAGAATTTTATCATATAATAAAAATATTAAAAGAGACTTGTGAATTGGTGAGAAAACTAAGAGGCGGACGGTTTTATTTATAGCACATTTAGTGCCGCCAACTCAGTTGGCGGCACTATTATAATAATGTCACGCCAACTGAGTTGGCGTGACCCTATAAAACAAAGGTCCCGCCAACTCAGTTGGCGTGACTACTATTCAACGTTGGTCACGCCAACTGAGTTGGCGTGACCAATACTTTATATGGGTCACGCCAACTCAGTTGGCGTGACCTATTGGACCCGCCAACTGAGTTGGCGGGTAAGGTTACTTTTTAAATATTTTCAGAATTCGGGTTATTTTTGTAATTATTTGTTTTATTCAGGTTATTTAAATAAATAACCCTTCAATGCTCCTAGCATATCGAGTCAAATTCAAAAGTATGTGGAGGGTTCATTTGAAATTTATGGGAAAAATGAAGGATGTCAGAAAGTATTGTGTATTTACGAGGTTGGGATGCATGGGCGGGTCCGTCAATGGCAAATTTGATAAAATAATATAAAAAATTAAAAATAATTTAAGAAATAATGTTGTGAATTTTTTTATTATCGAAGTACGGTGATTCGCGAATGATCATCGCGATTCTCTAAAAAAAAATAAAAAAGAAACGCGAACAATGTTGCGAAACATTTTTTTATAAAATACTTAGTTGTACTTTCAACCATTATATTAGATCGTTTGATTCAATTGTTTTCTGCCTTCATTTTAGACATAAAATCAAACCACATATTTTCATATCTCACCAATCTTAAGCGTTCAGAAACCCTTCTTCTATTGTTAAGAGAGTTTAAGTATTGGTTGCGGCGGCTCATGGGTTGCGGAAGGCGGTTGCTGGTGTTGCTACTTCTATTATTCCTAGTGGTGCCACGGTGCTCCCAATTATATATAATTTTCTTTTTACAATACACAAGAAACATGATTACTTATTACGTTTCTTTTTTATATTTAAATTTTTTTGTATTGATTTTTTTATTTGATTTATATTTTAAAAATCGAGTCTTTGTTTTGGATTGAAATTTTGTAGATTTTATGATCGAATATAAATTGAAAACTAAACTTAGTATAAATTTATGCATAAAATTTTAAATCGTAAATAAATAATTGGAAAATGATTAGATGTTTTGAACAGTAGAGACACAAATTTTTATTTTTATTTCTGTTGTACAAACACAATATCACATACATTAATTCTAAATATTCCATCCGGTTCCACAATCATGTCTATGTATCTGTCTTCGTGGTCTTCTAGATGGCTAATCTTCACCAATATTATTTGTTTGTGTTTGATCAGGTATAATCCTGGCGCTGGACTTACCAATATCTTGATAGTGTGGAGTCGAGTCGGAAAATGCAACATGCGAGATATCAAAATGTGGACGTAGTACTCAGAAGATGAGGCATCACAGTGGAATAATGGATGATGCGATGTTTATGTGCCACCTGCATCATAGATATCAATCGTAATGGAGGGATGTCATGATGAGCATGTACTGGAGTATATAACGTTTCTTTCAAAGGCTATAGAAACTATAATGTTCTCTTGGTATGTTCATACAATTACCAAAATACCCATAAATCTTTTACTAATCACAAATAGTACGTCAATATGTAAAATTACTGAAATATCTCTTAGACTTTAATAATTTCAGTTTATAATAATATAATATATTATTAAAATGCTCGTAATGCCCTTAATAATATTCTCAATTACAATATTATCATATCACATAATATTTGTAATTAGATCCTGAAAAAAAGTTAAAAAAACAATTGAAAAAAGACTGTGCAAGCACGCAATGCGTGCTTGGGACACTAGTTATTATTAGAGATGTCAATTTTGGCCAACTTGACCCAAGCCGCTAAAACTCGTAACCCATACATGCCAACCCATTTAGGTCCACCTCCAAATGGGTTGGAAATTAAAATAATATATTTAATATATTATAAACGGAGAGTAGGTTATAGAAATTACCACGGTCTCTTGGTATGATCATATAATTACCAAATACCCCTAAATCTTTTACTAATAACAAATAGTATGTCAATATGCAAAATGACTTAAATATCTCTGAGACTTTAATAATTTCAATTTATCATAATATACTATATTCTTAAAATATCTGTAATGCCCTTATAATATTGTCAATTACAATATTATCAGATCACATAATATTTGTAATTAAATCTTGAAAAAAAGGTAAAAAACCAATTGAAAAAGGCTGTGCAAGCACGCAATGCGTGCTGGGGACATTAGTTATTATTAGAGCTATCAATTTGGGCCGATCCGACCCAACCCGCTGAAACATGTAACCCAAATGGTACAGTAAGTCCACCTCCAAATGTGGTTGGAAAAATCACAACCCATCCCAACCCGAGGTGGGTTGTTGGTTAGGTGGGTCAACCCATCAAAACATAAAAAACTAAAAAGTAAAAAATATATATAATTTTATTAGGTTTTAATGAATTTAAATTATTAATAATTCATATATTATCAATAACATTTGATCAAATGGTTTAATAATCAATATCATTGATATAAATTAGGCAAACAACTAAAGAATGATGTAGACTTATAATTAAATGATGACCTAGAGAACTAGACTTATAAGCTTAGCCATGGACTCAACCCGACCCAACCTCTAACTCAAATGGGTTAACCTATTTTGACCCACTTTTAAATAGGTTGAAAAAATGTTACCTCAATCCATTTTTTTATATAACGGATTGGGCTAACTCGACGAGCCAAACCCAAATTAACAGCTATAGTTATTATTATTAATTAACACATAACAAGAGCTGAACTCTAAACGTTGGTAATTGGTATACAACTGGAACCTTTTCTTTCCTTTTTGCTTGTACGATCTTCTCCACTCAAAGCCATCATTCCTCGACAACAAATCCACATTCTATGCTCCCCATCTCCCAACGTGCAGTAATCTACATCATTTTTTTCCTTTGGGTTTGTGCTCTTGATTATGAAGCCGAAGTTCGTTCCTCGACAAAAAATCCCAAAGGTCGATTACACTTTCGTACGATTTCAGACGGGAGAAATAATTTTCAACCTCGCTTTTATTCTCTATCTCGCCGTAAACCCTGTTGTTTCACCATCGTATTCGTCGACAAAATTATCCTCCAAGCTTTGTGTGATGGCGGTGGAGGTGTCTCGGAGACAGCGACAAAGCCTAAGGGTGGTTGTTTCTGCAGCATTTGCAGCACCAGACACGCCGCCCTCAAGCGCCCGAAAAGCCTCGAACAAGTATGTATCTGTTTGCTTGTTTTGAATTTTTGTTTGTTTGTTCTTTCGAAGCTCTAGCTGAGTAGAATACTGATTAACTCTAGGGAAACGATATGCAGGAGTGTTTTTACACTGTGTTTGAAGATGAATTTCATAGAGTGGTCGTAGATAACAATCTTTTCAAGCCCGGTGAGCGCATCGCTATTGTAGCTTCTGGTGAAAAAGATCAGAAATTTGTGTCAAAGTTGATTAGAAAAGTCCTAAATTTGTTACATGGATTAGGAGTTTTCAAGTAACTGGAATTGAAAGCTATTATTTATAAATTTAATGTATTGTGGAATTGTAGCATTCCAGCAATTTAGTTTAGGACAATTTTATATTTTAAGGTGGATTATGCTTGAGGTGGTTGGAATGAGATATTTAAAGCTTTTACGAATATAATATAATGTGTAAGCTTATATAGACTAATTGGAACTTAGTTGAGGAGAATATAGTAACGGTGAAACTTACTTTTTCACAAAAAATTATGTTAAATTTGAAATTTTATTTCATTTGTTATCGACGTCCTTCTGCGCCCTGCTTATGAGATCTATTAACCTTTGGAATAATGGATTGTTGTAGATTCAACCGTCCTTGCATATGTGATGTCGGAATTGAATCGTCGGCATGGATATGGGCTGGATCTTTTCCTCCTTTTGGTCGACAAAGGTATCACCGGTTTGGAGTTACGAATTGCAATTCATTGATTTAGACTAGAATGTATCCTCATTATCATATTCTTGAAGCAATTGCAATTTTTCTGTTCCATGTTTAAAAACCATTGCGATATTATTTTCTTCTAGTTTTGTTTTCTTATATATTTATATTTATATATTGACAATATGCAAATTTCTTACAATCCAAGGAATCGATAATACAGGCTTTGTTTGTCAATACGTTCTGTAGTACTTGATTCTTTTCTTTCATACATGTTATATATTTTTCTACTTTACCTTTTCTGAATTCTCATCATATTATCAGTTTCATTGTCATTTTTCACTCTCAATATGGACTTCCTCTAAAAGTCGTTTCTTATAAAAGAATTGTAAACAATGGATGAGATTGTAAAGGTAAATGGTTTGAATTTCAACAACTTCAGTGCTGGACAGTTAAGAAACTAACCTCCCCAATTTTTTTTTTTAAAAAACATGACCTCCCCAATGTTATACTAACAATGGGGAGTGTAATATTTTGTTAAAAAAATATTTTTAAGGCTAGTTCCCAAATTTTTTCCATTCAATGGTGCTTTTCGTTCCCAAGTAAAATGGTTACTTATTGCTGAGTTGGCAAGCTTTAAATTGGAATTTGACACTTGTCCCTTTGACATTTTGCAGTTTTGGTCTTTTTATTTTATTTTATTATAACTGACGCTCTTAAATGGTTCAACATTTATTTCCATTTTTGTTGGTTTCATTATTGGGTTGTTTGTGCCAGCTGATTTATGACAGATGGCTATTTAAGCAATTTTTTCAGATTCTCTGGATTCCAATACTTTAAATGAGGAATCATTTTTGTGGATTTAACCGTGGTATTTCAATTTTATACTCAAGGCCCTTGATCGTGGTGCTGCCCTTTTTAATAATGTACTTTCACCCGAGGTACAAACAAAATTATGCCGATATTTTCAAGTGAGAAAGGTTTTTAAGCTCAACCATTATCTTTATGTGGTCCTTTCAACACTTTGAATTAGAAGCTCTTGTGCAGAATGTGTGATATCCCCGAAAGGATTATGTGTTTACATGCTATCAAAGTGTTGATAATTATGTATTGAGGTGATTTAATTTGGGGTTTATGGGTTATACTTTATGTGGTAAAAGCATGTAATTAAGTTGGGGAATTAATTTATGTGGTTGGTGTTATATTTATTTTGATGATATGGTTTAGGAGGCATGTTAGGTGTTTTTGATGATGTATTGATGTGGTAAAATTATAAAATATCAAGGAGGGATATTTTTATACATCGTACGAAATACTGGGACACAATTAAACACCACAAGGCCACCCTACAAGCAACCACCCCCCCAAGTGGCTGAATCACGCCCATACCCCCCTGTTTTCAGGCATGCAGATTGATCAACCATGCCTCTTCCATCACTTCTTTCCCACTCTCTTCTCTCGGTTTCCTCTCCCTTCTTTCCAGAAACATATCGTCCAACATATGAAATGATTATAGGAGAAGATATTTGGTGTTTTGTTGATCGGAATTTAACAAAAATCGAAGAGCAAAAGTGGTGATGAATCATATGTTTTTCCCAGATTTCGGTTTTTAAGCATATGTTTTCTTTATAGCAGATTTGGCATGCTAGTTTAAGGTTCGACGAAATCTTGTTATGAGTGCTTGCATGTGATGTTTATGAAGCCCCTAGCATGTTTTGTTAAGTAACTTACATGCTTTATATGTTAGATTTCGAGTTGTGAAAAGTGGTCCTCGAAAATCTGGGCAGGGAAACTGCCCTGTTTTTGTTTGAGTAGGGGTTTAATCATGAGGATTTGAAGCATGCTAGCTTAGGTTTTGGTTGAACCTTTGATGTGAATACGTGCATGGTAGTTTTTTGAAGATTCCAGTATATTTCTTTGAGCATGTTTCATGTGTTATGTGAAGGATTTAATCATGTGAAATGAAGTGTTCGAAATTTCTGGGCGATGATTATATGCCCTGTATTTTCTGGAATTTCTGGTTGAGTGCTGAAATTGAGGGGTTATTACGATGCATGCTGGGCTTAGTGTTTGTTGAAACTTTGATTTAAGCACTTGCATGGAAGTATTGTGGAGTCCCTAACACTTTTGTTCGAGCACATTACACATATTATGAAGCGGTTTTAAGAGCATGAAAAGAGGTGCTTGAACATTTCTGGAAAAAAAATCAGTAGTGTTCCATTTTCGAAAAATGGGAATTTTATTAAGTTTATGATATTGGATCATTATGAGGTGCCTAATATTGTGTTGTGTGGTTATGTAGAACCATCCCAGGTACCAGCACAGTCGATGAGATAAAGTCTGTTGACTCCTCTACATTTTGGAAAGGTACGTAAGTGACGTACGGGCATCCCAACGGTAACATGTATTCGTGTTTATTTATTTAACACAAGGTAAAGTAAAGTATGCATAAGATAGTGCATTATGATATGATACATGTTGACATGCATTGTTTTTGCATTGAATGCTGTGGAATATAAGAGGTGTGTTCCACCATGGAATATAAGAGGAGTATTCCACGAGTCAAGGTTATCCCAGTGACGAGTTTAATGCTTCCACTATAATTTCGCTGAAAATGTGGAGCGAGAGGTAGAGGACCGTTCGCACATGGAGGCGTGAATTTCCATAAGAAGCGAGGAAGAATTCCGCTTACGTGGAAAAGTAAGAAGCATTGCAATACACTAATGATAAAATGACTCAAGATTGAAGTAAGGATTTAAGAAGTAAAGATATGTCATGACATTATTAAGGAACCATAATATCATATAATGTTTTTATCATGAATTATGGTACATGGACAACTAATGGGCGTTTTAAATGCATTGGAAATACATGAAGTATTTTATGACTATGATTATGCATTTATGCTTTACATTCATATTATGTTTGATATGAATTACGATATGCTCATGTGATGGGGGTTGTCCTTGTAGGTGCTTTTGCTAAGGAGAACCAGTGTCAGGTTGATAAGCTGAGCTGGAAGGAGTGATACAAGATAGCAAGATAAAGACTTATTTTGTATAGTTTCTACTAGGAGTGCAGTAGAAGTAGCCTTACCCAAATTTGTTAAAGAATGTAACAAATTTCTTTTGGCATGTCATACATACATGTGAACCTTAAGCTCAATTGTCAACACGACTTACCACTTGATCGCTTATTTTTTAAACAGAAATTTCTCAGTGTAGCGATTCTACCGCAAGTGCACGGTGTCAAGTTTTAGTATAATGATAATATAAGTACGAGTGTCGAACCCACGAGGACTAGGAAATAAGTACCAAACTCCACTAGTTTAACTATATTTAGCCTACGAAAAATGGTTATGACTAATTAACTAAATTAACTAACTAATTTAATAATAAACCCAACCAAACAATAGAGAATGAGAACAAAATCAATAGAGACAATTATCAAGACTTTCGGTTCACCTATGTAATCCCCCACAATTCGCCTATTAGTTAAGAATTAATTCAAACAATCTAAGGTGACGAGTTTTCCTAATTCACTTGCTATACCTTGGTCCGGCTATAACAAATCTAATACTAATGTAACAATAAGCCACTCTCGTACCCTTATTGAACAATTAATATTGTAAATCGATTCATGAAAACTTCTAGCCTTCGATTACTAGATATCTATAGCTATCACACGTGTATTTGACTTCATCTCTCGATCTCAGTCTGAAATCCACGGCATAAATCACTATATCCAATTCCAATTTTATCTCTCGATCTCAATTGTAATTTAATATCATTCAAGGATGGCCAAACCCTTAAAGCATGAAGAACAATGATCTATGCACTTAGATAAATAAGAATCAATCAAAACATTAAAATTAAATCATGGGTTCATAACATAGGATCCCCTAAGTCTTGATAACAAACTTAGCCTAGCAACATATTCAATATCAAATGCAATATCATGTATATCAACATCAAAAACATAAGAAAATTAAATAGAATCAAACAAAGTTTAGAAATACGTATAAACAAGCGATGTTGAATCGCGTCGTCGATCCCGTATCTCCGTCTCTTTCTTTGTATCACTGTACGTACGTGATCAACTCTTCTTTACGTTGCTGCCGTCCGTCTTCTTCACTCACGTAAATCTCCAATCTGTTGCTCTCACCTAACGTTCCTCTCTGTAAAATCTCATCTGCTCCACGTCTTGATCGTTGCTGCTTCTTCACGTTCGTTGCCTCACGTAACTCCTCTCTTCTGTATCTGTCTTTGATCTTCCTCCTCTCAATTTGCTGCTAACGTCTCCTCTTCTCTCTTCTGTTTCTGTTCGTTCTATGCCTTCTCTCCTCACGTTCAGAATGATTGTTTACGTCTCTTATCTGCTCGTAATCCCCCTTCACTTTCTCCCGTAAACTCGCTTATAATCTGATATCCCCTTTTCAATCTCCTTATCTCTCGTCTGTATCTCTTTATCTCTCGTCTGTATCTCTATCCTCCTGCATGTCTCTTTCTCTTTTTTTCTCTGTTGCTCACGTTTTTTATCTTCCTTAAACTCTTGCTGCTCACCTCCTCTGAACTCACGTCTCTTGCTGTTTCCGTGACTTATCTGCTTCAAATATGTTGCTTCCAATCTCCCTTCACCTTACGTCTCTTCTCTTTTCTCTTTAATTATCCCTTATGAATTTAAGTGTGTAGTTTATTTCAGAATGAAAGTGTGGAGTTCTGTTCCCAGCAAACTCTCGTGCGTCTCCTCTCCTCTGATATACTATATTATAATATCATATATTATAATACAATATTTCATCCATTATTCGATAATATCCGGTTGTACTCGGTTTGGTCCTTTTTCATTAATTAAAGCTTATTTTCTCCAAATTTATGCATTTGAACCTGGATTCCTGAAATATACAGATATAAACCAAAACGCGTAATATTTTTCAGGAATCACTACAAAAACGCATCTAATCTTATATTAAATTAAGTGTAAAAATCACACTTATCAACTCCCTCAAACTTAATCTTGATCGTCTCGAGCAAGAAATAAAATCACAAAGTAGAGTTCAATATTGACGATTCAAATAAACCAATTCATAGTCAATCATGTAGCTCATACATCTCGCTTACAGACAAACAAAAGTCAATCAAAAATATTCAACCAGTTGTGTTTTCACTTAGATCAAACAACATGTCTCCGAATCAGAACGTGCGTGTGTGCTATTGTCACTCTCAAGTTCCATGCAATTTTCATAGATCAAATCATGCTAGGTAATGAAAGTTAAGATTATCATTGAGCACCCCATAGTCCTATTTTCAAACACTTCTCCACTAATGTAGTCACTCCCTCAACTTGGATCAATAGGTCTTTTAAAGGTTGTAATGTTAAGCCTATGTGTTAGCTTCAAAGAAAAGATAGGATAAGCGCAAAGAAGAGAGTATAATCATGTAATGTTCATATTTTTAGCACAAAATTGAGCTTCTCTTCTTTTTCCTTTAGCCTTGGCCACTTTGGGTCTTAATTAGATTTTTTTTTTCAAGGCTTTATCTATCTTTTTCTTTTCTCATTCATCAATTTTTTTCAATAATAAGCTCATCAAAGTATAGCAATATATGTGCATCTAATGAGATTCATTATACTCCCTTTATGTAAGGACGAATTCTTTCAATTTAGGCTCATAAAGGTGGGTATAATGAGTTGCCAAAAAAAATGTTGAATGGGGGCTAATAGTATGTTAAACATACACCATTCTTTTTCAATTAGGCTCAAAATGGGATACTATAGATTGATAAATACATGGTAAGCTTGAAAGGCTCAAACGATCCAAAAATCGCCTAAATCATTTCCTAATCAAGTTCATGACTATTTAATTTCGCCTCAAAGTGTCATCATCAAATAGTTTATAAGGTACTCTAAGATGCTCAAAACAATTCATCAAGTTCACACACAAAAATCACTACTACAAATGCAATTCACAAGATTATGACTCAAATGTGCTCAAAATATTCCTTATCTTTGACATGCTACTCAAAACAAGATATTCACAAACAAGTCTTACAATCATCAAAACTCAAGTTGACATGCAAAGTGAGATTAATATCATCATGGAATAGAGACCACTACTATGATTTATTCTTATCTTACTAATTGAACTCATTTTCAAGAAAAAAATTTTCGTTGGTGCTCAATAAACGATCAATTTCAAATTATGAAGCATGACACAGTAATGCACTCCCCCAAACTTAATTCATGCATTGTCCTCAATGTAATAAACATGGAAAATAAGACAAAGCATTTACCGTTGACAACGACCGTCAGTGATCGTTGTCCAATTCCTCATCAGCTTGTGGGGTATAATGTTGGACAGATCACAACACGCATGGATTCTCACCAAAATCAAAAACAAAAACAAAAACAAACCAAAATAAACAAAAACAAAGCAAAGGGTTAAGAAAGAGTTCTTGATTTATAGTCCCAAGCTGGACTTTTTACCATTTACGCTCAAGTGCCGCAAGGGCCAGTAGGGGACGATTTTCTATCCTCCATGTGGTAATGTCGTAACCACTTCTCTTTCACAGTAAATAGTGCCCCGTGGTCATCTCTCAATTTGATGGTGTCGAATGGTAGAACATCAACAACTTTGAACGGTCCAGTCCATGGTGCGTCAGACTTCCATGGAAAAAATCTCATCTTTTTCCTATTCATTAATGCAGAGTCTCCTAAACCAAATTTACCTCTTCTTTGTTGGACATTCGATGTGACCTCCACCTTCTTCTCACTCTTAACCTGCATCGCATCAACAGATAGTGTATCAATTATATTGATACTAAAACATCGGTGCTCAGTGCGCGTAGTGTTCACAACTTTGAACATATCATAAGTAACTTGATCCCCCCTACTCGGAGGATCAACTTCCCTTATTGGACATCAATCAATGCCCTTCCAGTAGCTAGGAATGGTCTTCCTAGTATCAATGGCATGTCCGCCTCCTCCTTTATGTCTAGCACCATGAAATCCACCGGAATGGAATTATTACGCCAGCCCTGGTCACGCCAGGAGCATGGGTGTCCCACCTGCCTCAGGAACATTGGTAAATTATTACGCCAGGCCGAGCTGCATCGCTCTTGGTCCCAGCTGTTTAATGTTTGACATTATTGGGTAAATTAGTACGCCAGGCCGAGCTACATCACCCTTGGTCCCAGCTGTTTAATTTTTGACATTATCGGGTAAATTATTACACCGGGCCGAGCTGCATCACCCTTGGTCCCAGCTGTTTAATGTTTGACATTATCGGGTAAATTAGTACTCCTGGCCGAGCTACATCACCCTTGGTCCCAGCTGTTTAATGTTTGACATTATCGGGTAAATTATTACGCCGGGCCGAGCTGCATCACCCTTGGTCCCAGCTGTTTAATGTTTGAAATTATGCGGTGAATTATTACGCCAGTCCGAGCTGCATCGCTCTTGTTCCCAGCTGGGTAATGTGTTAATAATTGGTAAACCCAGCCGAGCTATGTCGCTTTTGGTCTCAGCTGTGTTATGTCTGTCAATAATTGGTAAATTATTAGACCCAGCAGAGCTATGTCGCTGTTGGTCCCAGCTGTTTAATGTTTGACATTACTGGGTAAATTATTACGTCAGGCCGAGCTGCATCGCCCTTGGTCCCAGCTGTTTAATGTTTGACATTATTTGGTACATTATTAAACCAGGCCGATCTGTATCTAAATTGGTCCTATCTGTTTAGTGTTTGCCATTACGTGGTAAATTATTAAGCTAATCCGAGCTACGACATGCGTGGTCCGCCAAAACAAAAAAAAAAAAAAAAAAATTGACAAGAACGGTAAAACAGAAATAACATTAATTAAGAGAACAATCTGAGGAAATTACATTTATAGATCAGGAGGGAGAGAGGCAGCTACTTTCTCTACGTCTAGAAAATCTAAAGAGACGTCAGGCACAAGACAGCCACGTTCTTTGATCTGGCTAAGACATCCCTGGAAACCAGCCTCAATAAAAGTAAGGAGTTTCTCTCCTACCAACTCCTCAGACTTTTGTTTCTCCTCGGCTGCCTCCTTTAAAGATTTAGCTAGTTCCTGCTCAGCAGAAGTAGCTAGCCCTTTAGCTAAAGCTAACTCATTACGCAGCTCCCGGAGCTCAGCCTCATGTTGACGTTTGTGGACCTCAACCAAAGAACGAGCCTCGGCCACAGCGACAGCCCCCTTCTCAACCTGAGTTTTCAGCTCCGAGATGTCTTTTTCATGAAGAGATTTGGCCTCAGCAAGGGTGTCTTGCATATTATCGAAGACCTTGGCATCTTTCAAGGATTGTCTTCGGATCATATTTGCCCTTGACATAAACTCACCCATCAAGAGCATAGACTCGGTCAGACGGCTCCCAGTTCGGGTCATCAGGTCCCCCCCAGCTCAGTTGGCTCATATAAAGGGCATCCTCAGTATTGGGAAGATCACGAGCCACAGCTAAGGCAACGGTGCTCGGGCCTTCCCCAACTAGTCGTACACCACCTCTGTAAGCTTCCATCACCCGCTCACGACATCTCTCCACACGAGCTGGTGCACCCCCTTTCTCACCCGTTGAAGGGAGGTCGGACGGATCTGGGCGTGACCGAACTTGCCTCACAGGATGAGCTTCAACAGCAGTAGACCCTGACGAACCCCCAGGAGCTGCCGGTCTTTTCCGGGATAGCTGGGCTACATCTTCCGGGGGGCTCTCACCTCCTACATCCACAATAGTGACACCCTCGGCTGCTGGGGGTTGGCCCTGTTTTTGCTTCCTCTTCTGAATAGCTTTCAGCACTAATGAGTTCATAACTCTGTCTTCTGTATAAACAGATACATAGTTCAGTCACACCGAACAAAATACACGAGTAAAATAATTGTTAAAGCATGTTAGAACCAGTACCGGCTCTCCCCCTTAAGGTCAGATCAGCTGGACTCAGCCCAGCAAAACAAAGCAGATCCTCCACCACCAGCTTAGATGAATTAAAACTGTGACCTCCTATGGCGTTCATCACATCTAAGAAGGCGGTGCTCTTTTTGAAATTTTTAGGAGGAGAGGGGAGAGCCGGGAGATGTTCAAGCCAATCAGAGCAGCAGACCCAGGGCTGGGAGGGCTTTACAAAAAAGAACTCATTTTTCCAGTCTTTGATTTTACTAGGGTAACCCCCAACAAATGCACAGCCAGGTCGGCTGGTGACATACCAGGGGCCCTCATCTGATCTCTTGATGTGAAAAAAATAAGAGAGGGTGGGGTGGTCATAAGGCAAGCCTAACGCCTTAAAGATAACTACGAGACTACACAAAATTCGGAAGGAGTTGGGAGAAAATTGGCCAAGGTTTAACTGATAAAAACTACTGAACTCTTGAAAGAATGCAGGAAGAGGAAAACGTAAACCCCCTTCTAGCTGACCGCGGTAGAAGGTAAAAAAACCCTGAGGAGGTTGGTTGGGTCGTTGAGAAGAAGAAGGGAAGATGAATTCGTAATCAGAAGGGGCCTGGCTGACCTGTCGTATTTTGGCCTCATCCGACTCATCCAAGACAGGAACATAAAGTTCATACAAAGGATAATTGCCTGGAGGCGACTCTGATCTAAGTGGAGAGCTGACCTCAGTCACTTGAAGATCGGGTTCGGCTGAGGTCCCAGCTTCCTGGGGAGCCTCAGTGCGCACCACTTCTTCAAGGGGCTCAACTCCCTCAGGAAGGGCAATCCCTTCGGGATAAAATGAGCCGTACTGATCTACAGCTCTAAGCTCCTCGTCAGTAAGAGGGGAAGGAAACAATTGAGGTGAAGACATTGTAACAAAAACAGCTGAGAAAACGTACCTAGGAGTTTTCAGAAATAAAAATGGCAAGCTAAAGAGGTCGGATCCGATCTGTTTCGAAAATGGCAAAAGTGGATAATGAGGGACCCGGAGTGGTATATATATAGGGAGACCTCAACGAATCCTGGCCGTTGATCCTTGATGCGCTGTACGGTCTAGATTAGCCTCGGGAATCGGGAGGGGAGCCCAACGGTCACAATTTCAATTTAAAATTCAAATTTTGTAGCCGTTAGTTCCCGCCTAAATCAAGTTTTGCTATTGTCAAGAATTGGCTCGTCAGGATAACTCAGCACATACGAGCTTCTGGTCTACAACGTCAGCTCGACAGGGAGGGGGGACTGTGATACCCGCTAGAAGATACCACCTGACGAGCCGACCTAGCTCCAAGGCATGTTACTCGTCATTCTTCGGCGAGACCTCGCCTACCCATCCGAGCTCTTTTGCGAGGCCCGACCTGTTTGGCCGACCTGTTTCGCCTTACCTGTTTCCCTCCCGTAACTCAACATGAGACCTCTTTTGAGAGCCCGAGCTGATAGTCCGAGCTCTCCTCATTTCCCTTGTTGCTACCGGCTCTCAGCAAGGAAACCAGTTCCCCAAGATATCTGGTCCTAGATATGCGGAGCAATATCAGGGATTGGATTGTATTATCAGGATCTTGACATAACTGGGTAAGATTTGGATAAACATGGAAAGAGTCCTTGTTGCAATACCACTCTTAGGTCTCCGCCTATAAATACCAGGTTTGGAGTATTGATTAAAGACTAATGTTATAATTGCTTTCACTTACAGCATATATTCTCTTCATATTCTCTCGCCTGACTTGAGCGTCGGAGGGGACCCGCCGGAATAACTTCCGGCCCCTTCTCACATTTGCTTCGTATTTTCAGGTCATTGCAGAGGATATTTGCTAATACCCCGGTTGTTATATTGAGTGTTGAAGAAAGAGAGGTGAACCCCCTCTCTATTGATATCAGAGCAAGTCATCGCAAATTTAGGTGATATCAGGAAAAATGAAGGATGTCAGAAAGTATTGTGTATTTACGAGGTTGGGATGCATGGGCGGGTCCGTCAATGGCAAATTTGATAAAATAATATAAAAATTAAAAATAATTTAAGAAATAATGTTGTGATTTTTTTTATTATCGAAGTACGGTGATTCGCGAATGATCATCCCGATTCTCTAAAAAAAAATAAAAAAGAATCGCGAACAATGTTGCGAAACATTTTTTTATAAAATACTTAGTTGTACTTTCAACCATTATATTAGATCGTTTGATTCAATTGTTTTCTGCCTTCATTTTAGACATAAAATCAAACCACATATTTTCATATCTCACCAATCTTAGGCGTTCAGAAACCCTTCTTCTATTGTTAAGAGAGTTTAAGTATTGGTTGCGGCGGCTCATGGGTTGCGGAAGGCGGTTGCTGGTGTTGCTACTTCTATTATTCCTAGTGGTGCCACGGTGCTCCCAATTATATATAATTTTCTTTTACAAAACACAAGAAACATGATTACTTATTACGTTTCTTTTTTATATTTAAATTTTTTTGTATTGATTTTTTTATTTGATTTATATTTTAAAAATCGAGTCTTTGTTTTGGATTGAAATTTTGTAGATTTTATGATCGAATATAAATTTGAAAACTAAACTTTGTATAAATTTATGCATAAAATTTTAAATCGTAAATAAATAATTGGAAAATGATTAGATGTTTTGAACAGTAGAGACACAAATTTTTATTTTTATTTCTGTTGTACAAACACAATATCACATACATTAATTCTAAATATTCCATCCGGTTCCACAACCATGTCTATGTATCTGTCTTCGTGGTCTTCTAGATGACTAATCTTCACCAATATTATTTGTTTGTGTTTGATCAGGTATAATCCTGGCGCTGGACTTACCAATATCTTGATAGTGTGGAGTCGAGTCGGAGAATGCAACATGCGAGATATCAAAATGTGGACGTAGTACTCAGAAGATGAGGCATCACAGTGGAATAATGGATGATGCGATGTTTATGCGCCACCTGCATCATAGATATCAATCGTAATGGAGGGATGTCATGATGAGCATGTACTGGAGTATATAACGTTTCTTCCAAAGGCTATAGAAACTATAATGTTTACCCATAAATCTTTTACTAATCACAAATAGTACGTCAATATGTAAAATTACTGAAATATCTCTTAGACTTTAATAATTTCAGTTTATAATAATATAATATATTATTAAAATGCTCGTAATGCCCTTAATAATATTCTCAATTACAATATTATCATATCACATAATATTTGTAATTAGATCCTGAAAAAAAGTTAAAAAATCAATTGAAAAACGACTGTGCAAGCACGCAATGCGTGCTTGGGACACTAGTTATTATTAGAGATGTCAATTTTGGCCAACCTGACCCAAGCCGCTAAAACCCGTAACCCATACATGCCAACCCATTTAGGTCCACCTCCAAATGGGTTGGAAATTAAAATAATATATTTAATATATTATAAACGGAGAGTAGGTTATAGAAATTACCACGGTCTCTTGGTATGATCATATAATTACCAAATACCCCTAAATCTTTTACTAATAACAAATAGTATGTCAATATGCAAAATGACTTAAATATCTCTGAGACTTTAATAATTTCAATTTATCATAATATACTATATTCTTAAAATATCTGTAATGC
This sequence comes from Haberlea rhodopensis, assembly GCA_907163345.1. Classification (NCBI taxonomy): domain Eukaryota; kingdom Viridiplantae; phylum Streptophyta; class Magnoliopsida; order Lamiales; family Gesneriaceae; genus Haberlea; species Haberlea rhodopensis. The sequence goes on from CAJQUN010000102.1 coordinate 1,030,910, forward strand.
CCTTATAATATTGTCAATTACAATATTATCAGATCACATAATATTTGTAATTAAATCTTGAAAAAAAGGGTAAAAAACCAATTGAAAAAGGCTGTGCAAGCACGCAATGCGTGCTGGGGACATTAGTTATTATTAGAGCTATCAATTTGGGCCGATCCGACCCAACCCGCTGAAACATGTAACCCAAATGGTACAGTAAGTCCACCTCCAAATGTGGTTGGAAAAATCACAACCCATCCCAACCCGAGGTGGGTTGTTGGTTAGGTGGGTCAACCCATCAAAACATAAAAAACTAAAAAGTAAAAAATATATATAATTTTATTAGGTTTTAATGAATTTAAATTATTAATAATTCATATATTATCAATAACATTTGATCAAATGGTTTAATAATCAATATCATTGATATAAATTAGGCAAACAACTAAAGAATGATGTAGACTTATAATTAAATGATGACCTAGAGAACTAGACTTATAAGCTTAGCCATGGACTCAACCCGACCCAACCTTTAACTCAAATGGGTTAACCTATTTTGACCCACTTTTAAATAGGTTGAAAAAATGTTACCTCAATCCATTTTTTTATATAACGGATTGGGCTAACTCGACGAGTCAAACCCAAATTAACAGCTATAGTTATTATTATTAATTAACACATAACAAGAGCTGAACTCTAAACGTTGGTAATTGGTATACAACTGGAACCTTTTCTTTCCTTTTTGCTTGTACGATCTTCTCCACTCAAAGCCATCATTCCTCGACAACAAATCCACATTCTATGCTCCCCATCTCCCAACGTGCAGTAATCTACATCATTTTTTTCCTTTGGGTTTGTGCTCTTGATTATGAAGCCGAAGTTCGTTCCTCGACAAAAAATCCCAAAGGTCGATTACACTTTCGTACGATTTCAGACGGGAGAAATAATTTTCAACCTCGCTTTTATTCTCTATCTCGCCGTAAACCCTGTTGTTTCACCATCGTATTCGTCGACAAAATTATCCTCCAAGCTTTGTGTGATGGCGGTGGAGGTGTCTCGGAGACAGCGACAAAGCCTAAGGGTGGTTGTTTCTGCAGCATTTGCAGCACCAGACACGCCGCCCTCAAGCGCCCGAAAAGCCTCGAACAAGTATGTATCTGTTTGCTTGTTTTGAATTTTTGTTTGTTTGTTCTTTCGAAGCTCTAGCTGAGTAGAATACTGATTAACTCTAGGGAAACGATATGCAGGAGTGTTTTTACACTGTGTTTGAAGATGAATTTCATAGAGTGGTCGTAGATAACAATCTTTTCAAGCCCGGTGAGCGCATCGCTATTGTAGCTTCTGGTGAAAAAGATCAGAAATTTGTGTCAAAGTTGATTAGAAAAGTCCTAAATTTGTTACATGGATTAGGAGTTTTCAAGTAACTGGAATTGAAAGCTATTATTTATAAATTTAATGTATTGTGGAATTGTAGCATTCCAGCAATTTAGTTTAGGACAATTTTATATTTTAAGGTGGATTATGCTTGAGGTGGTTGGAATGAGATATTTAAAGCTTTTACGAATATAATATAATGTGTAAGCTTATATAGACTAATTGGAACTTAGTTGAGGAGAATATAGTAACGGTGAAACTTACTTTTTCACAAAAAATTATGTTAAATTTGAAATTTTATTTCATTTGTTATCGACGTCCTTCTGCGCCCTGCTTATGAGATCTATTAACCTTTGGAATAATGGATTGTTGTAGATTCAACCGTCCTTGCATATGTGATGTCGGAATTGAATCGTCGGCATGGATATGGGCTGGATCTTTTCCTCCTTTTGGTCGACAAAGGTATCACCGGTTTGGAGTTACGAATTGCAATTCATTGATTTAGACTAGAATGTATCCTCATTATCATATTCTTGAAGCAATTGCAATTTTTCTGTTCCATGTTTAAAAACCATTGCGATATTATTTTCTTCTAGTTTTGTTTTCTTATATATTTATATTTATATATTGACAATATGCAAATTTCTTACAATCCAAGGAATCGATAATACAGGCTTTGTTTGTCAATACGTTCTGTAGTACTTGATTCTTTTCTTTCATACATGTTATATATTTTTCTACTTTACCTTTTCTGAATTCTCATCATATTATCAGTTTCATTGTCATTTTTCACTCTCAATATGGACTTCCTCTAAAAGTCGTTTCTTATAAAAGAATTGTAAACAATGGATGAGATTGTAAAGGTAAATGGTTTGAATTTCAACAACTTCAGTGCTGGACAGTTAAGAAACTAACCTCCCCAATTTTTTTTTTTAAAAAACATGACCTCCCCAATGTTATACTAACAATGGGGAGTGTAATATTTTGTTAAAAAAATATTTTTAAGGCTAGTTCCCAAATTTTTTCCATTCAATGGTGCTTTTCGTTCCCAAGTAAAATGGTTACTTATTGCTGAGTTGGCAAGCTTTAAATTGGAATTTGACACTTGTCCCTTTGACATTTTGCAGTTTTGGTCTTTTTATTTTATTTTATTATAACTGACGCTCTTAAATGGTTCAACATTTATTTCCATTTTTGTTGGTTTCATTATTGGGTTGTTTGTGCCAGCTGATTTATGACAGATGGCTATTTAAGCAATTTTTTCAGATTCTCTGGATTCCAATACTTTAAATGAGGAATCATTTTTGTGGATTTAACCGTGGTATTTCAATTTTATACTCAAGGCCCTTGATCGTGGTGCTGCCCTTTTTAATAATGTACTTTCACCCGAGGTACAAACAAAATTATGCCGATATTTTCAAGTGAGAAAGGTTTTTAAGCTCAACCATTATCTTTATGTGGTCCTTTCAACACTTTGAATTAGAAGCTCTTGTGCAGAATGTGTGATATCCCCGAAAGGATTATGTGTTTACATGCTATCAAAGTGTTGATAATTATGTATTGAGGTGATTTAATTTGGGGTTTATGGGTTATACTTTATGTGGTAAAAGCATGTAATTAAGTTGGGGAATTAATTTATGTGGTTGGTGTTATATTTATTTTGATGATATGGTTTAGGAGGCATGTTAGGTGTTTTTGATGATGTATTGATGTGGTAAAATTATAAAATATCAAGGAGGGATATTTTTATACATCGTACGAAATACTGGGACACAATTAAACACCACAAGGCCACCCTACAAGCAACCACCCCCCCAAGTGGCTGAATCACGCCCATACCCCCCTGTTTTCAGGCATGCAGATTGATCAACCATGCCTCTTCCATCACTTCTTTCCCACTCTCTTCTCTCGGTTTCCTCTCCCTTCTTTCCAGAAACATATCGTCCAACATATGAAATGATTATAGGAGAAGATATTTGGTGTTTTGTTGATCGGAATTTAACAAAAATCGAAGAGCAAAAGTGGTGATGAATCATATGTTTTTCCCAGATTTCGGTTTTTAAGCATATGTTTTCTTTATAGCAGATTTGGCATGCTAGTTTAAGGTTCGACGAAATCTTGTTATGAGTGCTTGCATGTGATGTTTATGAAGCCCCTAGCATGTTTTGTTAAGTAACTTACATGCTTTATATGTTAGATTTCGAGTTGTGAAAAGTGGTCCTCGAAAATCTGGGCAGGGAAACTGCCCTGTTTTTGTTTGAGTAGGGGTTTAATCATGAGGATTTGAAGCATGCTAGCTTAGGTTTTGGTTGAACCTTTGATGTGAATACGTGCATGGTAGTTTTTTGAAGATTCCAGTATATTTCTTTGAGCATGTTTCATGTGTTATGTGAAGGATTTAATCATGTGAAATGAAGTGTTCGAAATTTCTGGGCGATGATTATATGCCCTGTATTTTCTGGAATTTCTGGTTGAGTGCTGAAATTGAGGGGTTATTACGATGCATGCTGGGCTTAGTGTTTGTTGAAACTTTGATTTAAGCACTTGCATGGAAGTATTGTGGAGTCCCTAACACTTTTGTTCGAGCACATTACACATATTATGAAGCGGTTTTAAGAGCATGAAAAGAGGTGCTTGAACATTTCTGGAAAAAAAATCAGTAGTGTTCCATTTTCGAAAAATGGGAATTTTATTAAGTTTATGATATTGGATCATTATGAGGTGCCTAATATTGTGTTGTGTGGTTATGTAGAACCATCCCAGGTACCAGCACAGTCGATGAGATAAAGTCTGTTGACTCCTCTACATTTTGGAAAGGTACGTAAGTGACGTACGGGCATCCCAACGGTAACATGTATTCGTGTTTATTTATTTAACACAAGGTAAAGTAAAGTATGCATAAGATAGTGCATTATGATATGATACATGTTGACATGCATTGTTTTTGCATTGAATGCTGTGGAATATAAGAGGTGTGTTCCACCATGGAATATAAGAGGAGTATTCCACGAGTCAAGGTTATCCCAGTGACGAGTTTAATGCTTCCACTATAATTTCGCTGAAAATGTGGAGCGAGAGGTAGAGGACCGTTCGCACATGGAGGCGTGAATTTCCATAAGAAGCGAGGAAGAATTCCGCTTACGTGGAAAAGTAAGAAGCATTGCAATACACTAATGATAAAATGACTCAAGATTGAAGTAAGGATTTAAGAAGTAAAGATATGTCATGACATTATTAAGGAACCATAATATCATATAATGTTTTTATCATGAATTATGGTACATGGACAACTAATGGGCGTTTTAAATGCATTGGAAATACATGAAGTATTTTATGACTATGATTATGCATTTATGCTTTACATTCATATTATGTTTGATATGAATTACGATATGCTCATGTGATGGGGGTTGTCCTTGTAGGTGCTTTTGCTAAGGAGAACCAGTGTCAGGTTGATAAGCTGAGCTGGAAGGAGTGATACAAGATAGCAAGATAAAGACTTATTTTGTATAGTTTCTACTAGGAGTGCAGTAGAAGTAGCCTTACCCAAATTTGTTAAAGAATGTAACAAATTTCTTTTGGCATGTCATACATACATGTGAACCTTAAGCTCAATTGTCAACACGACTTACCACTTGATCGCTTATTTTTTAAACAGAAATTTCTCAGTGTAGCGATTCTACCGCAAGTGCACGGTGTCAAGTTTTAGTATAATGATAATATAAGTACGAGTGTCGAACCCACGAGGACTAGGAAATAAGTACCAAACTCCACTAGTTTAACTATATTTAGCCTACGAAAAATGGTTATGACTAATTAACTAAATTAACTAACTAATTTAATAATAAACCCAACCAAACAATAGAGAATGAGAACAAAATCAATAGAGACAATTATCAAGACTTTCGGTTCACCTATGTAATCCCCCACAATTCGCCTATTAGTTAAGAATTAATTCAAACAATCTAAGGTGACGAGTTTTCCTAATTCACTTGCTATACCTTGGTCCGGCTATAACAAATCTAATACTAATGTAACAATAAGCCACTCTCGTACCCTTATTGAACAATTAATATTGTAAATCGATTCATGAAAACTTCTAGCCTTCGATTACTAGATATCTATAGCTATCACACGTGTATTTGACTTCATCTCTCGATCTCAGTCTGAAATCCACGGCATAAATCACTATATCCAATTCCAATTTTATCTCTCGATCTCAATTGTAATTTAATATCATTCAAGGATGGCCAAACCCTTAAAGCATGAAGAACAATGATCTATGCACTTAGATAAATAAGAATCAATCAAAACATTAAAATTAAATCATGGGTTCATAACATAGGATCCCCTAAGTCTTGATAACAAACTTAGCCTAGCAACATATTCAATATCAAATGCAATATCATGTATATCAACATCAAAAACATAAGAAAATTAAATAGAATCAAACAAAGTTTAGAAATACGTATAAACAAGCGATGTTGAATCGCGTCGTCGATCCCGTATCTCCGTCTCTTTCTTTGTATCACTGTACGTACGTGATCAACTCTTCTTTACGTTGCTGCCGTCCGTCTTCTTCACTCACGTAAATCTCCAATCTGTTGCTCTCACCTAACGTTCCTCTCTGTAAAATCTCATCTGCTCCACGTCTTGATCGTTGCTGCTTCTTCACGTTCGTTGCCTCACGTAACTCCTCTCTTCTGTATCTGTCTTTGATCTTCCTCCTCTCAATTTGCTGCTAACGTCTCCTCTTCTCTCTTCTGTTTCTGTTCGTTCTATGCCTTCTCTCCTCACGTTCAGAATGATTGTTTACGTCTCTTATCTGCTCGTAATCCCCCTTCACTTTCTCCCGTAAACTCGCTTATAATCTGATATCCCCTTTTCAATCTCCTTATCTCTCGTCTGTATCTCTTTATCTCTCGTCTGTATCTCTATCCTCCTGCATGTCTCTTTCTCTTTTTTTCTCTGTTGCTCACGTTTTTTATCTTCCTTAAACTCTTGCTGCTCACCTCCTCTGAACTCACGTCTCTTGCTGTTTCCGTGACTTATCTGCTTCAAATATGTTGCTTCCAATCTCCCTTCACCTTACGTCTCTTCTCTTTTCTCTTTAATTATCCCTTATGAATTTAAGTGTGTAGTTTATTTCAGAATGAAAGTGTGGAGTTCTGTTCCCAGCAAACTCTCGTGCGTCTCCTCTCCTCTGATATACTATATTATAATATCATATATTATAATACAATATTTCATCCATTATTCGATAATATCCGGTTGTACTCGGTTTGGTCCTTTTTCATTAATTAAAGCTTATTTTCTCCAAATTTATGCATTTGAACCTGGATTCCTGAAATATACAGATATAAACCAAAACGCGTAATATTTTTCAGGAATCACTACAAAAACGCATCTAATCTTATATTAAATTAAGTGTAAAAATCACACTTATCAACTCCCCCAAACTTAATCTTGATCGTCTCGAGCAAGAAATAAAATCACAAAGTAGAGTTCAATATTGACGATTCAAATAAACCAATTCATAGTCAATCATGTAGCTCATACATCTCGCTTACAGACAAACAAAAGTCAATCAAAAATATTCAACCAGTTGTGTTTTCACTTAGATCAAACAACATGTCTCCGAATCAGAACGTGCGTGTGTGCTATTGTCACTCTCAAGTTCCATGCAATTTTCATAGATCAAATCATGCTAGGTAATGAAAGTTAAGATTATCATTGAGCACCCCATAGTCCTATTTTCAAACACTTCTCCACTAATGTAGTCACTCCCTCAACTTGGATCAATAGGTCTTTTAAAGGTTGTAATGTTAAGCCTATGTGTTAGCTTCAAAGAAAAGATAGGATAAGCGCAAAGAAGAGAGTATAATCATGTAATGTTCATATTTTTAGCACAAAATTGAGCTTCTCTTCTTTTTCCTTTAGCCTTGGCCACTTTGGGTCTTAATTAGATTTTTTTTTTCAAGGCTTTATCTATCTTTTTCTTTTCTCATTCATCAATTTTTTTCAATAATAAGCTCATCAAAGTATAGCAATATATGTGCATCTAATGAGATTCATTATACTCCCTTTAGGTAAGGACGAATTCTTTCAATTTAGGCTCATAAAGGTGGGTATAATGAGTTGCCAAAAAAAATGTTGAATGGGGGCTAATAGTATGTTAAACATACACCATTCTTTTTCAATTAGGCTCAAAATGGGATACTATAGATTGATAAATACATGGTAAGCTTGAAAGGCTCAAACGATCCAAAAATCGCCTAAATCATTTCCTAATCAAGTTCATGACTATTTAATTTCGCCTCAAAGTGTCATCATCAAATAGTTTATAAGGTACTCTAAGATGCTCAAAACAATTCATCAAGTTCACACAAAAAAATCACTACTACAAATGCAATTCACAAGATTATGACTCAAATGTGCTCAAAATATTCCTTATCTTTGACATGCTACTCAAAACAAGATATTCACAAACAAGTCTTACAATCATCAAAACTCAAGTTGACATGCAAAGTGAGATTAATATCATCATGGAATAGAGACCACTACTATGATTTATTCTTATCTTACTAATTGAACTCATTTTCAAGAAAAAAATTTTCGTTGGTGCTCAATAAACGATCAATTTCAAATTATGAAGCATGACACAGTAATGCACTCCCCCAAACTTAATTCATGCATTGTCCTCAATGTAATAAACATGGAAAATAAGACAAAGCATTTACCGTTGACAACGACCGTCAGTGATCGTTGTCCAATTCCTCATCAGCTTGTGGGGTATAATGTTGGACAGATCACAACACGCATGGATTCTCACCAAAATCAAAAACAAAAACAAAAACAAACCAAAATAAACAAAAACAAAGCAAAGGGTTAAGAAAGAGTTCTTGATTTATAGTCCCAAGCTGGACTTTTTACCATTTACGCTCAAGTGCCGCAAGGGCCAGTAGGGGACGATTTTCTATCCTCCATGTGGTAATGTCGTAACCACTTCTCTTTCACAGTAAATAGTGCCCCGTGGTCATCTCTCAATTTGATGGTGTCGAATGGTAGAACATCAACAACTTTGAACGGTCCAGTCCATGGTGCGTCAGACTTCCATGGAAAAAATCTCATCTTTTTCCTATTCATTAATGCAGAGTCTCCTAAACCAAATTTACCTCTTCTTTGTTGGACATTCGATGTGACCTCCACCTTCTTCTCACTCTTAACCTGCATCGCATCAACAGATAGTGTATCAATTATATTGATACTAAAACATCGGTGCTCAGTGCGTGTAGTGTTCACAACTTTGAACATATCATAAGTAACTTGATCCCCCCTACTCGGAGGATCAACTTCCCTTCTTGGACATCAATCAATGCCCTTCCAGTAGCTAGGAATAGTCTTCCTAGTATCAATGGCATGTCCGCCTCCTCCTTTATGTCTAGCACCATGAAATCCACCGGAATGGTGAATTTGTCAACCTTGACAGGTACATCCTCCACTATCCCATGAGGGTATTTGATGGACTTGTCTGCCATCTGCAATGAGACATTGATTGCTTTTAGCTCTCCTAAGCCCAACTTCCTGTACACAGACAAAGGCATTAAATTAACACTTGACCCCAAATCACATAAAGATTTATTAAAAGATTTAGAATTTATTTTGCAAGGTATAGTGAAACTCCCTGGATCCTTTAACTTTGGAGGTGAATCATTTTGAATGACAGCAGAACACTCCTCAGTTAAGTTTATCATCTCATGCTCTCCCAGTTTCCGCTTTTTTCTCAGAATCTCCTTTAAAAACTTAGCGTAATTCGGCATGTGCCGGATAGCATCAATGAAAGGCATCTCAATATGAAGATTCTTAATCAATTCTAAAAATTTAGCAAATTTAGCATCAATCTTTGCTCTCTTATACGCAGCGGGGAATGGGAGTGGGATCTCTACCTTAGTATGTGTGATGGGTGTAGAGGTCTTAGCAGACTTACCTTTGTCGCGTGTTTGTCCCTCTTCTTGCTTGATTTCCGCCTCGCCTTTCAGCTCAATGTGTGCATCCTTCTTCTCAGTGACCTCCTTTCCACTCCTCAACATGATAGCATGGACTTGCTCCCTAGGTTTTGTCTCAGTGTCACTAGATAGTGATCCTTGTGCTCGTTCGGCTACGATCTTTGCTAACTGTCCCACTTGGACTTCCAAGTTCTTTATCGATGCCTCATGATTGTTCATCCTTGTTTCAGCCGATGATATGAACTTAGTTAACAGCTCCTCCATGCTTGGCTTTGGTGCATACCCCGGTGGTGGTTGGGGATAGTTCCTCTGCCCAGTATTGTACGTATTTGGGTAGGGGTAGGTCTGTGGTGGTCGGTTCCCTACAAAACTAACAGCTTCATTACTTGTAACGAATGTGTTACCAACCTGGCATTCAGTGCTCGGATGTCCTCCTTGGCAAAGCTCGCATGTAACAGTTTGAACTTGCATTGCATGCATGCTCAAACTATCGATCTTCTTGTTTAGCGCTTCCCACTGGGCAGCTAGGGCAGTGACTTCACTTACTTGATGCATTCCGGCTTGCTTCTTTGGCACGTTTTTGTCAGACTGCCATTGATAGCTATTAGCAGCCATCTCCTCCAACAACATATAAGCCTCCTCGGGCGTCTTCCTCATCACAGTTCCTCCTGATGCTGCATCAATCATAGAACGGTTATCAGAAAATAAACCGTTATAAAACGTTTGTACCTGCAGCCAGATAGGGAGGCCATGATGTGGGCATCTCCGCAGTAGATCTTTAAAGCGCTCCCAAGCCTCATACAGTGTCTCTGGATCACATTGGGTAAAAGTAGTGATGTCATTGCGCATCTTGGCCGTCTTGGATGGTGGAAAGAATTTTGACAAGAACAACCGCGCCATTCCATCCCACGTGGTAATAGATCCTGCAGGCAACGATTGTAACCAAGATTTAGCTTTATCACGTAAAGAAAAGGGAAACAAACGTAACCTGATGGCGTCGTCAGTAACACCATTATGCTTGAATGTATCACAAATCTCCAAGAAGTTGGAGATGTGATCATTTGGATCGTCAGTAGCAGCTCCCCCAAACTGGACTGAATGTTGGATCATCTGTATGATAGCTGGCTTGATCTCAAAATTATTAGCCTGTATAGTTGGTCTCGTGATACTCGATAGTGATCCATGAAACGCGGGGTGGGCATAGTCCATGAGTGATCTTGCAACTGGTGGTACCGGTATCTCCTCAGTATTAGCCATGTGTGTTCTTGCTTGCCTTAGCCTCCTATGACAAGTGCGTTCAATCTCGGGATCAAAGGGCTCAAGTGTAGGGTTATTACTCCTTAGCATGCACCAAGAGATAGTACCCTGTAACAATCAACCAAAAAGAACACAAACAGTAGAAGAGTAGAGAGAAAAAAAATTTAAAATAAAAACAAATAAATGACTAAACTACAGTCAACTAATCTCGTTTGATATTATTAAAACTAGTCCCCGGCAACGGCGCCAAAAACTTGATCGCTTATTTTTTAAACAGAAATTTCTCAGTGTAGCGATTCTACCGCAAGTGCACGGTGTCAAGTTTTAGTATAATGATAATATAAGTACGAGTGTCGAACCCACGAGGACTAGGAAATAAGTACCAAACTCCACTAGTTTAACTATATTTAGCCTACGAAAAATGGTTATGACTAATTAACTAAATTAACTAACTAATTTAATAATAAACCCAACCAAACAATAGAGAATGAGAACAAAATCAATAGAGACAATTATCAAGACTTTCGGTTCACCTATGTAATCCCCCACAATTCGCCTATTAGTTAAGAATTAATTCAAACAATCTAAGGTGACGAGTTTTCCTAATTCACTTGCTATACCTTGGTCCGGCTATAACAAATCTAATACTAATGTAACAATAAGCCACTCTCGTACCCTTATTGAACAATTAATATTGTAAATCGATCTATGAAAACTTCTAGCCTTCGATTACTAGATATCTATAGCTATCACACGTGTATTTGACTTCATCTCTCGATCTCAGTCTGAAATCCACGGCATAAATCACAATATCGAATTCCAATTTTATCTCTCGATCTCAATTGTAATTTAATATCATTCAAGGATGGCCAAACCCTTAAAAGCATGAAGAACAATGATCTATGCACTTAGATAAATAAGAATCAATCAAAACATTAAAATTAAATCATGGCTTCATAACATAGGATCCCCTAAGTCTTGATAACAAACTTAGCCTAGCAACATATTCAATATCAAATGCAATATCATGTATTTCAACATAAAAAACATAAGAAAATTAAATAGAATCAAACAAAGTTTAGAAATACGTATAAACAAGCGATGTTGAATCGCGTCGTCGATCCCGTATCTCCGTCTCTTTCTTTGTATCACTGTACGTACGTGATCAACTCTTCTTTACGTTGCTGCCGTCCGTCTTCTTCACTCACGTAAATCTCCAATCTGTTGCTCTCACCTAACGTTCCTCTCTGTAAAATCTCATCTGCTCCACGTCTTGATCGTTGCTGCTTCTTCACGTTCGTTGCCTCACGTAACTCCTCTCTTCTGTATCTGTCTTTGATCTTCCTCCTCTCAATTTGCTGCTAACGTCTCCTCTTCTCTCTTCTGTTTCTGTTCGTTCTATGCCTTCTCTCCTCACGTTCAGAATGATTGTTTACGTCTCTTATCTGCTCGTAATCCCCCTTCACTTTCTCCCGTAAACTCGCTTATAATCTGATATCCCCTTTTCAATCTCCTTATCTCTCGTCTGTATCTCTTTATCTCGCGTCTGTATCTCTATCCTCCTGCACGTCTCTTTCTCTTTTTTTCTCTGTTGCTCACGTTTTTTATCTTCCTTAAACTCTTGCTGCTCACCTCCTCTGAACTCACGTCTCTTGCTGTTTCCGTGACTTATCTGCTTCAAATCTGTTGCTTCCAATCTCCCTTCACCTTACGTCTCTTCTCTTTTCTCTTTAATTATCCCTTATGAATTTAAGTGTGTAGTTTATTTCAGAATGAAAGTGTGGAGTTCTGTTCCCAGCAAACTCTCGTGCGTCTCCTCTCCTCTGATATACTATATTATAATATCATATATTATAATACAATATTTCATCCATTATTCGATAATATCCGGTTGTGCTCGGTTTGGTCCTTTTTCATTAATTAAAGCTTATTTTCTCCAAATTTATGCATTTGAACCTCGATTCCTGAAACCGTTCATCAGGCCGCCGCTGCTAAGCATGGTAACTGTTTCCTTTTCAAACAGACGACGGAAGCTCAGATTAGGAACACCTCTCCTCGAATTATACAGATATAAACCAAAACGCGTAATATTTTTCAGGAATCACTACAAAAACGCATCTAATCTTATATTAAATTAAGTGTAAAAATCACACTTATCACCACTCTGATTTGATATGATTAGTTCTCTTAATTGCACCTTATAGTATATTGAGATAACGGGGTCTTACAGAATGCTACAAAGAAGAGGTTGAAAATGCACTTGGCAGAATTAGAAGATTTTATCTCCAACAATAATGAAACATATTGATGGATCCGGTGGCTCTTTCCACTGCATATAAGAAAATGAAATCACTTTGTTTGAACATACGGAATGAGATTTTGACTAATATTGAAATTCACATGCATATCTTCTGCCTAGGTAATTTGGTTACTTATATATAGTTACAATGCGAGTCCTGACAGTAATTAGCTGTTGTTTTTTGTTCATCGTTGTACTATATAATTGTAATCTTTCTGACTACTTACATTTTTTATACTCATTTATTTTATTTTGTTTATTTTCTTGAGGTTCTTGTGCAATTTTTTCCCTTCATGCACCATATAGTTATGTTTTTTTTTAATCCCTATATGATTCTCATTACATGACAAAACTTATCCATGCTAACACATTTTAATGATTTCTCCAGCTCTTTCCTTGGTAATTTTTGTTTACTTGTTGTAGCATTGTTTTATTGCTTGCTAATTCCTTTTTCTTTGTATAATCAAGGTTTGTAAGATTGAGTTAATGGAATTGTATCTATATGTTACGAACCAAAGTATTAATGGGTCAATCAATAGGGCCCATGGAAAGAAGCCCATGATTGAGGAAGCACGTGAATATGTGGGACGTGTGGAAATTAGTTTGTTTTGGGGGGAAGCAAGTGAATAAAAGATGAGTGGAAAGAAGTGGTAGAGCATCCCAGATTTTGTATTGATAATTGCTAGCTTTGCTAGGCAAAGAAGGTGTTCCTTCTTGAGTGAGTGTTTTCTAGCTATTGCTTGGGCAAGAGAGGTTTCTCTCTTGAGTATATACGAGCAGTGAATGAGTTTCTTTGTATTCAGTAATTCCAGTTTGCATGTCAATAAAATTACCTTCATTCCATTATGTTGTTCGTGTCTTCAGCTTCCGTGTGATAGTGAGATTATTTTGTTCCTAATAATTGATCCGACTCTGCAGATCGACTCTAAGAATGTGGCTGGAAATACCTAGGTTCAACGGTGTTGATCCTACGCAATGGATTCTGAAGATAGATGAATATTTTGACCTCAATTCCACACCATATAAGGATCGATTGAAATTCGCTTTCATGAGCATGGAGGGAGCCTCAGACATTTGGTTTATCGGCTCACATATAGCAATCTGGACTTGACATGGGATCAATTTATCATGGGACCGTTGAAGCAATTTGACACGACAATGAAGATGTGGCCATCCAAGCATGTGGTCGGACGCTTGGATGGATGAAAACACATTGCCCAAAAAGCACCATTGGAATGAGAAGATGACCTGGGGCAGACCTTTCAGTGTACCTAATAACGGTGAAAAATTATTGGCTCAAATGGGTTTTCGTGGGACAAGGGCGGATGGTTTGTCCCTTGGACAGGCAGATTTTACAGGTTGGAATATGTGGGGTGCATTTGAGAAACAAGAACGGGCCCAAAGAATTAATATGGATCAAACAACTCAGTGTGAATCACACTTGGCGTCAAAAACCAGAAATCGAGCTGTGGAAGAAGAAATTACAGAGAATTGGAGGGCTAGAATCAATCCACTTGGGCAGGCGCTAAGAGGGACGGCGTCTCCGACATGCGGTGGTGGGAGGTGAGTGACTGTTGGGTGAAAATTACTACAAAAGTTTGTATTCGCCCAAGAGGGGTACCTTCTTTGATCTTTCCTATAAATCGATGGGTTTGGGGGTATGGCTCTGGTCAAACAAACAAATCAAAGGAAGCTGACATTGATAAAGAGAAGTTTATCCTGCATGATTCTATGAATGGTTTTATGTTCCGATGACATAATACTCAATTCTTGATCATGTGTATGTGAGTCCTAGTTACTTTTCAGTACCAAGGGAAAGTGAGAGTTTCAAGAGTGGAAGAAATATTGGATTAAAGGTCTATGCCATCCAGCTGCTTGAAATTTGCAATCTTAAGAAGTCTGAGCAACATGATACCAATTCATATAAAGTCAAAGTTAGAAGATTTTTTCAGACTAGAGGACATATCAATGGAGAAGGTATACTCTGCAGGTATTCAAGACCCTACTACAGTGAGGAAATGCATACTCTGCCAGTTGATACGACTGAGGGAATTCATTCATTGCATGTTTTAAAACTACTTGATACTATTTTTTGTTTGTCTATATGTTGGTAATGCAATTTTAGACATCTGTTTTGAGATAATGATATTTGATGTTGGTTGGAAGGGATGAGAGATTATGTGGTGGATATAGTTGAAAAAAATGAGTCGTGGAAGGGAGGCTGGGAGAGGAGTGATGCAGGACTACGACAAACATAGTGAGGTCAAGATGAGTTCGAGGGGTTTGGAGCTTATGATTAATCGGAAAGAAATGTTTTGTGCTGCCATTCAGATCTATATTTTTCACTTGGCATGTTAGAATCTCCGACCTGGGGTTTGTGATAGTTGTATTTGATGTAGGGTGAACGAATGATGATTTAAAGGATGACCGAGGTTCAAGTTGCAGCCTTGAGGACAATGCTGCTTTTGACGGGGGATTAGGAATATCCACAATTTTAGCCTTATTGCTCTTCAATTCCACTGTGATCGTCTTCAGTTGTTACCCAATCTCTTCGTCACCCATCAGCAGCTCGTTGGTTCCACCGCCACATGCCGGCGACCGCCCTGCCATCCTCCATCGGATGCTTGCCTCACCCCCATCGTGTTGTAGCTTATTCTCTCCCCTCCCAATACCCCTTATCGACGCCAAGTTCATTGCCCAGTTATTGGCCGATCAGATTTATTTCTTTGGGCCCAATTTTGTTTGAAAATAGCAGCCCAATACTCAATGGTCTTAGAAATTATGATTGGGCTCTTGGTCCAAACGATGACATATCCCCAATACGTTTTGGCAATCCAAACCCATGCTTTATTTTACCCACTCTCCAATCTAAAAGGCTAAGATGAAGAGACGGTGACTAGGGCACGAGTGGTTTCATGCACGATGTGAAGATTTATTTTCATCGGCTCCTCCATCAACGACGAGAAAAGCTGGTACGACGCGGTAGCTTTACATCCACTATATCTTCTGATTAATTCTTCTTGGAACCCTTCCCAAGTTGCATAATGACATTTATCCTCCATAAAGCTTGGCAGCTGCAGTTTCGTCGATTGTTCGATGGTGTTTACAGTGTGGTGCAGCCGCGGCATCTCCTTTCCTCGGTCATCCTTTAAATCATTCCGTCCACCCTACATCAAATACAACTATCACAAACCCTAGGTCGGAGATTCAAACATGCCAAGTGAAAAATGTAGATCTGAATGGCAGCACAAAACGTTTCTTCCAATTAATCATAAGCTCCAAACCCCTCAAACTCATCTTGACCTCACTATGTCTACCGTAGTCCCGCGTTTCCCCTATCGAAGCCTCCTTGCCACGACTCATATTTTCAACTACACCCACAGCAGAATCTCTCATCCCCTACCAACCAACATCAAATATCATTATCTCAAAATCGATGTCTAAAATTGCATTACCAAAATATAGACAAACAAGAAACTGATCAATATAATTTTAAAATGCGCAATGAATGAATTGTCTCAATCGTACCAACTGGTATAATATGCATTTCCACACTTCAGTAGGGCTCTCGAATACTAGAATAGTATGCCTTCTCCACTGATATGTCCTCTGGTCTGAAAAATAATCTAACCTTGAATTGAAATGAATTGGCATAATGTCACTCAGACTTCTTAAGATTGTAAATTTCAAGCAGCTGGATGGCATAGGCCTTTAATCCAATATTTCTTCCACTCTTGAAACTCTCACTTTCCCTTGCGGCTGAAAAGTAACTAGGACTCACATAACATAATCAAGAATTGAGTATTTATGTCCTCAGAACATAAAACCATTCATAGAATCATGAAGGATAAACTTCTCTTTATCAATGTCAGCTTCCATTGATTTGCATGCTTGACAAGAGCCATACCCAAACCCATCGATTTATAGGAAAGAGCAAAGAAGGCACCCCTCTTGGGTGAATACAAACTTTTGTATTAATTTTCACCCAACAATTGCTTGCCTATTCCACAGCCTCACGGCGGCGACGCAGTCCTTAACCGTCGTCCCAAGTGGATCGATTCCAGCCCTTCAATTCTCAGAATTTCTTTTTCCGCAGCTCGTACTCTGGTTTTTACGCCAAGTGTGATTCACACTGACTTGTTCGATCAATATTCATTTTTTGGACTGAGGTGTTGGTGATTTGGAAAGGGAGAAATAAAGACGACCCTACGTGGGAAAAAGTGAACGAGCTGAGGGTGCAATTTCCAGAGTTTTGCCTTGAGGACAAGGCAAATTTTGAATGGGTAGGAAGTGTTATGATCCCAGAAGTTCCAGGCCCATCATCAACCCGCCCATCATCAAGTCCAGAAGTTCCAGGCCCATCATCAAGCCCAATTGTGGAAGTTATCGATAAGCCCAAGATTAAATCAGTTTACTCGAGGAAGAGGGGGATGGGTAGCATATGTGGGTGAGAGGAATTATAAGAAGAGAGGGAGTTGAATAGTAGAGGTTATCTTGATAGTTATTTTGTGTTTTGTGAAAAAGTTGGACTAGCATGATGCTAAGGTAGTTTTCTCTGTAATACATTGAAGCACTTTTTGTTATTATTGTGAATGTAATTTCGTATTTGTTTATTAATCCTTTCCAGTATTTCAATTATTCTTATATTGAAAATCACCAATTTAAAAATAACAACAATCACAAATCCAACATATATCCGGGCAAGAGCTAGGCGTGAAACCACGAACAGGAAGTGAGAAAGGGGGCCAGAAGGATGTTCCGATGTGTCCTATCCGACGCTCAAGTCAAGGACTTGATAAAATGAGAGAGAATGGAAATATGCTTCAAAGAATGAATATAATGTCAGTACCTTCATACCTTCAACAAACCTGGTATTTATTGGAGATGGAGGGGGAACAACCTATAACCGATTGTAGCATGTTTCAGAGAGAGATGCCACTATCTTCCGTACGATCTGCATGCAACTTTTAAGATATGATTCGTACTTGAAGATATGTGTCGTACATTTTATCTGATTTGTGAGGTCGTGCTATGAAGTTTAGCTCGTCCATGCCAACTAGGATATTAACTCGCCACCATTCCCACCTAAAGTTAGATTTCTCACCGTGAATGATACTACCCGAGGGGAACACCATGGGCACACTAGATGCCATATGGAACCATCATATGAAATTAGGTGATGAACCATCTTGGTAGCTTACGCCTGGTCGTTATTTCATATCACAACTGAGGTCACTTAAGATCTTTGTCGGACCTTTTAAGGCTTAGTCCCCTCAAAGAGACGTATTGACACTTGGTAGATCGGCATGCTTGATTAGCGGGGTTGCTTGGGAAGGCTAATATGGGCCAGAGGCCGTCGGGTGAGCTCTAAGCCCGCCTGGTAGGTGCCACGGGAGAGCTCTTAGCTCCCCCACTAGCTTGCATAAACCAAGTTGTTAGCTTGCTAGGAGTGTAGCATGTTTGTTAGCTTGGCAAGCCTGGAGCCACACATGTTTGCAGCTAGAAATGTTGGGAGCTTGACATGCTCGGAGTTAGGCATGCTCGGAGCTAGGAGTTAGGCATGCTCAGAGCTTGGCATGTTAGGAGCTAGGCATGCTTGGAGCTTGAAATGCTTTGAGTTAGGTATGCTTGGAGCTACGTATGTTGAGAGCTAGGCATGCTCAGAGCTAAATTTATAAAGAGAAAAACGGTGAATGATTTTTGGTGCAAAAATTTCTTTCGTTTCCCGGTCATTTACCAATGGGGAAAGATTGAGATTTTTGATAGACAAACTCATTTTCAGTGATAGAAAAAGTTGGGCGGCAAAAGAGGGGTAGAAAGGTAAAAAAAATTATTGTATTCTCCCGCTTTTGCACTATTTTGGGATTGTTTATGTTGAGTTTCCTGATATGATTTTCGCTGTCAAACTACGATTCAAACATTGAAGTAATTATCTGGTTTTATCAATCCATACATTATCCATTAAAGTAAACATACCCTTAATTGAAGAAGTGATAGAAAACAACTGAGGATTAATTAACACCTGTAAAATTCGGGCATAAATTTCAGTTAAATGGAAGTGATAAAACATGGAAAGAAGTAAATACCTAGATTTGAACACATACATTCTCAAATGGATCATAGAGCGCTTATTTGGTCAATTATCTCCATTCTAAAACAAGGAAGTTAATACACGATTCTATATGGTCTCTTGCTTTGTTTCAAAGTTCATCAACCATAGAGACAAGCATAAATGAGTATGAAAAACAGGAAAAGAACAAATAAGCAAGTAGCGAAATTCAGCAGCAAATATAACTGTAATTGAGGGGAATGAAATGATAAATATATGGAAAGAAAAAAGTTTTCCGGGACTGAAAAACTGACCATCCTGTCATAAACTTTTTCGATGCCCAACTACGAATAACTTTGCTGAATGCCTGGCAAAAGAGATCCGAAAAAACATGACTTCAGTTTCCTTTAAAATCTTTTGGTCACACACAGAACATCAATTAAGTGTTATCATCACGTCAATCAGATGTATTCAGATAGAAAAATAGCAGACACACCAAATAATCTAGCAAACCCAATGAAAATGGATGAAACCAAACGCTAAGCCCAATCGCTCTTCCACAACTGGAAATAAGAATAAAGATTTCAAAAACACAGCTTTCTCCCTCCACTTTTCAGTTTCATAAAGGTACAGTCAAGTACAGATTAACGCAGCTCCTCTTCGTAACTAGAAAATTTTAATCCGATGGGCTATATTTTTTTTAAGTTTACATATAAATATCGAATAAACATATAACATATTTTAGGATCTAGACAATAATCAAAAATAACTGAAAAACACATTATTGATAGAAGATAAAGCAACTTAAATACTGGACAACTTCATAATCCGAGTGATCGGGAAGATCAATGGCCTAAGATGCACCAATTATAATGTAACTGGGCTTGAATTTCGTGTGCTTCTTAGGTTTTCCCATCGCATGAATAACAAGGGAGAGTAGACTAGGCAATATGTCAAGCACCTTTGAGGCAATAAGAACACAAATGCTCGATTATAGCAAGATACATAATTATAGCACTGAAATAGTGAGGAAAATAGCTCAAACAAGTGCAAGCCCTTCCCTTATTTAGAGAGAAGTGAGAGTGCTCCTCAATAACTCTCACTACTTTATATTTACTCAGCTTTACGACTACTATCGGCTTCGGCTTCATTCAGGCATTTGCCAAACAATTTGTTTGCTTCTTGGTATAGAAAGAGGTCAAAGGTGCTGAGAGTACCTGCTCTTTCCTTTCTAGGCCTGGAAATTATTTGAAACACAACAATGAAGAACATGAGCAGATATTCCACGATTTCCAGTGACTGCATTAGTTTCCGGTAGATTTTGTGGCGGAGAAGGGTGCTGGGAAATCTGACGGATAGTGGGGAGTGATGGTTGGTTGGTTCGGTGCTATGAGAGGGCAACCAAAACCTGCTGGGCAACATCTCTGAAACATACACACACAAAAGAGAAGATTACACACCGGTATCTCTGAAACATACACACACAAAAGAGAAGATTACACGCCGGTAAATGTAAATGAAACTGTGCATGCGAACAATATGAACTCAGAAAGTAAACCACGAACGAAAAGTATGGTCAACTCCCCAATCAACGGGATTTCCTGCAAACATAAGCAAAACATGAAATCAGGAAATCATTACGTGAAAAGAGGCACCGATTAACCTACCACAATTCCTTGCCACCACCTGGCCGTATACACCATCCCTTTGTCAGACCTTGAAATCAGAAAGGCATGGTCGGTTGGGAGGACAATCGTTCCTAGTGTTTTGAAAATCGAATTGGACCTAATTGGTGTTCGATCTGGTCTAATTGACTCCAGAAAATCAACATGCTAAAAAACTGGTGGAAACTGGATTGAACCGGTCAACCGATTCAACCAGCGGTTTCTTCATTTCTTTTTCTTTTAAAAAAATTAATTTTTTTTATAAAATTATGAATCAAATATATATACTATAATATTAATAATACATAATAACTATTATTATTCTTATTATATTATTATTATTTTATTGTAATTATATAATAAGAATAATAATAGTTATTATATATTATTATTATTATTATTATTATTATTATTATTATAATGCTAAGGACATTTTAGTCATTATACCAAACAATAAATTTTATCAACCTTCTTATCCTCAAACCAAATATCATATAATTTATCACATATTATTTTTACAATATTTCATATTTTTTAATCTTTATTACTTATCACATCCTTCAAACGAAACGGTACCTCATTATATTGTTGTGATTGTAATATTTAGAAGATTGGCATATACGCTTAACACTAGCATATTAGTTGTCTTAAAGTTTATATCCTTTTCTCGTATAATGATTATTAAAAAAATATATTTTAAAAATATTAAAATGTTTTCAGTGACATGGGGTCAAAATCTTTTTCCTTCGCAAACATGAATCTAGTCAATCTCCTCCTGAGTGGAGCTTGAGTAGTGCCTTACTCAAATCGAACTTGACTTGACAAAATATTTTATTATCTCCAGTGCTCAACTCGAGTTATTTTCAAATAACTCGACGATGTGATAATGAAGTTCGAATTCCACTAAAGAGGGCATGCACTCGAATTTAGTCATGTCGAATTGGAGTAGAGCTTTGATATAATAGAGCTATTTTGCGAATAGCTTGGTCCGCTTGATGTACCCCAAATAATTACTATCAAAAAGAAGAATGCAAACACTCAACCTAAACTCGACTAGCATTTGATGAGCTATGTGCACAAAAAGAATATACAATATCCTATTACAATTTCTATACATATTGTCTACCAATCAATAAAACCCATTCAATAACCAAGATTTACAAAACCTGGATATGTTTTTCCAGAAATCAAGATCTTTTTCATTTTATGTATCAATAAGAACTGGGCCAAATCAATGGCATAAACTTTTGGATGGACTTATGATGCAACGTCACAAAAGGAGATTCGAAAGTCTTTGAAAACCAATGTATTCTCTGGTTTGGAAGGTTAAAGCAGAATCTACTTGTCGCAACAGCAATTGGTTACATGAGATAATTGTCACCTTATTCATTTTCAGAAACATTTGAAACTATTTTGAGCATGAAGGCAAGAAATGGCAGTTACATATTCAAGAATCAACGGTTGATAGCAGGTGAGGTTTACCTGATGCTGCTGGTTCAATATAGGATATTACCAGGCTTCTACTATAAAAGGCTGATGGCTCGGGTGATTGAAGAGGTGTGGGAGTCATGTTTCAGCAGCAAGAAAAGGGAAGATACACGAGAGATGAGAGGAAAGTTATTGAGTAAGAGTTTTTTTTTTTTGGAGAAACAAAAGAGTGAGTGAATACTTGTGAGAAATCCATTGTAAAGCATAGAAGTTGATTGAGAGAATTCATGTACTTGTATTTGCTTTGTATTACTCAAGTTGATTCAATAAAAGGCACTCCCTGTAGAAGTAGGCAGTTCAATTGTCCAATCCACGTAAAATCTCGTTTTGTTCTTTCTTGTGTTATTGATGTTCGTTCTCCGTGTGCATGAGTTGTTCTTTCTTGTGTATTCTTCGTGCTTTCTCAGAGAGTGGACAACATTGTCTTTCGCGACTGTCAGTTGCATAATTCTACTTCGATTTTTTTTTTACTTAAGTGACTCAACATTTGATTGTAAGTAATTTCTTAATGATCTAACTATTTTGCTAGATCAAATGCAGAATAAAATGGATAAATATTATACCTCCAGCCATTGCTTCTTGCTCCAGAGATCTTCTAGTTTTTTGCTTTTCTAAGCCTTCGTAATCCCACTTTAGATGGTGTCTTTGTGTATGAAAATGGATTTTGGCTTAGTGACCAAAAATTAAGTAGTTATAGGCTAAACTCAAACCATCAAAGAGCCTTAGTTTTATAAGTTATGACATGGGATATGACAGTGAAAAATTGAATGTAAAATTAAATGGACCACTTAACATTTATTCATATGTTACCAACTTTATTCATATGTTACCAACATTTTCTCACTTTGTCCATATATTTTTTTTCACCATTCACCACAGTAAGAAACAAAAATACATGAATCATGGCGATAGGTTCTCTGATACGAGTATTATCTTCCATATATCACAATGCATCATGTTTCTCAAATACTATCACATACGACTTAATGAGTAAACCATATGTTGTCCAAACATCAATGATATTTCTCAAAATAAATGTGTACACAAGTCAAAATATGAGAATATCACTAACATAGTTTTTCAAACATTCGTTCTTATAATGAATTCACATAGAGGAACCAAGTCTCATTCTTTCTACATGATCCTTAAATTTTAGTAGTGGCAAGCCTTTTGTGAAATGATCAACAATCATTAACTTGGTACTAACGTGTTCAATAACCACTATTTTATATTTAACACGTTCCCTTATGGCCGATACTTGATGTCGATATGCTTGATTCGACTACCACTTTTATTATTCTTAGCCATAAAAGCTGCAGCCGAATTATCACAATACATCTTCAAAGGCCTCAACAACTCTAAGTCCAGAAATGAAACTCTTAATCCATACACCATGCGATGTAGCCTCAAAACAAGATACGAACTCACTTCCATAGTGGAAGTAGCAGTCAAGGTCTGCTTTGCACTTCTCCAAGATACAGCTCCACCAGGAAACATAAAAATGTATCATGATGTTGATTTTCGTGAATCAACACAGTCAGCGAAGTCCGAATCAGAGTAGCCAATTACTTCCAGATTATCAATACGTTTATACATAAGCATGTAATCTTTGGTCCCTTTAAGGTACCTCATTACTTTCTTTGCAACTCTCCAGTGGTTCATACCTGGATTACTCTGATGCCTTCCTAACATCCCAACAACAAATGCAATGTCAGATCTTGTGCAGACCTGAGCATACATTAGGCTTCCAACCACAGAAACATAATGAATGTTCTTCATTTGTTCCCTTTCAAAATCGTTTTTCGGGCATTGTTTCAAATTGAAACTGTCACCCTTTACAATGGGAGCTATACTTGGTGAACAATCTTTCATCCGAAATTTCTCTAAAAATTTGTTGATATAGGTCTCTTGAGATAGGCCTAGAATTCCTTAAATTTAGTCTCTATGTATCTTGATGCCTATGACATAAAAAGCATCATCCATATCCTTCATATCAAAGTTGTTAGAGAGAAATTGTTTCACCTCATGTAGCAAACCCTTATCATTGGTTGCAAGTAAAATGTCACACACCTACAGAATAAGGAAACAAATCTTACTCCCACTGACCTTTTGGTATATACATTGATCCATAATGTTATCTACAAATCCAAATGAAGATAGAACATCATGAAATTTCAAATACTACTGACGGGAAGCTTGTTTCAATCCATATATTGAATTCTGGAGCTTGCACACCAATTGCTCACTACCGTTAGAGAAAAATCATTCTCTAGATCTCCATTTAGAAATGTTGTTTTCACATCCATTTGTTGCAACTCCAAATCGAAATGTGCACTAATGCCATGATAATACGAAGTGAATCTTTCTTTGATACTTGAGAGAAAGTCTCCTTGTAGTCTATTCCTTCCTTTTGAGTAAATCCTTTAGCAATGAGTCTTGCTTTATATCTTTCAATGTTGCCTAATGAGTCTTTCTTTGTTTTATAGACTCATTTACATCATATGTGTGATATCCCCGAAATGATTATTGTGATGTTAATCATTTGAGTTAAATTATGATGATTTGGGTATTAATTCATGGGTTTGGATTAGTATTATTGGGGAGTTTCATTTCAGGGCGCATGTGATATATGTTGAGAATTTGGGGGTTGTGGCTTGTTTATTTGGGGTGTGTGTTGTTATGTTTTGGTCCCGGTATTTAGCACGATGTATACAAATATCCTCACATGATATTTATAGTATTTTCTCATTAAAATACTTCAATTCCCGTTAACATGCATATATGTTGAGAATTTGGGGGTTGTGGCTTGTTTATTTGGGGTGTGTGTTGTTTGTTTTGGGTAAAGCATGTTAACGGGAATTGAAGTATTTTAATGAGAAAATACTATAAATATCATGTGAGGATATTTGTATACATCGTGCTAAATACCGGGACCAAAACATAACACATCATACCACCCAACACCCAACCACCCCCCCAACCCATGCCAATCACACTGTGCCCAGGATGACTTCCCATCCCACTTGGCTCAATCATTTGACCACTCTCAGCCATCCCAAATCTCGACCTTTCTCTCCCAATTCCTCACCAGCACTTGCTAAGCAATAATCTGAGGAGCTTGCCCCTTTTCATCGCCTGGAAAGCCTTCAAAAATTGGAGCAAAGTAGGGTGAGAACCATGCTCTGTTTTCGTTTTTAAACTTGTTTGAGTACATGTTTTTAGGTGGCGAGAAAACGGCATGTTAGATTAGGTTTCTTGAAACCTTTGATTTAAATGCTTTTATGGTGTTATTGTGAGGCTCTCTGTATTTTTCCTTGAGCATGTTGCATGTTTTATGTTGAGGATATAAGCATGTAAAGAAGGGTGTTCGGAAATCTGGGTAGGTGTATGCCCTGTTTTTCTGGGAAAATATGGTTAGGGAGTGATTTTGAGGAGGTGGTACCATGCATGTTAGAAGGGTTTGTGGTGAACCTTCGATTTGAGTTTATGCATGGTAGTTTTGTAAAGCCCTTGGCATGTTTGTTCGAGCATGCTTTATGTTATATGTGATAGTTGTTATAGCATGAAATGAAGTACTCAGGAAATCTGGAAATAAAAATGTGTTGCCCTGTTTCCGAAAAGATGATCGAGTACTTGTGTAAATGGTCGTCGTTTATGCTTATGGGCTTATGTTTGGGGTGTAATTTTGGTATGAATACACTCAGGGTAGTGTGTTGTAACTAATAGCATGTTGTTTTGGGCATGTTGTATGTCTTACATGTTGGATTTAAGGGTGTGATTTCAGGTGTTCGAGAATTCTGGGTTGGCATTTCTCGAACAGAGCTTCTCGATCGATCGGCGTTATTCTCGATCGATCGAGCGGGGCAGAATCTTGGTTTTGATTTTATGCGTCTTCTCGATCGATCGGGAAGAGGGGCCGATCGATCGAGAGACCCAGAATGTTGAAAAATATAATTTGTTATATTTTGTTAAAGTTTAGATATTGGATTGTAATGAGACATCTAATATTGTGTTGTACACTGGTGTAGAGCCTTCACAGGTAGCTACACAGCGCAGGGGATAGAGTCCTGCAACACACCACATTTTGGAAAGGTACGTAAGCGACGTACGGGCATCCCAACGGTAACATGTACTTATGTTTGTCTGTGTGACGCATGATGAATGCAATGTGATGCATTAAGATTATGATACATGTTATTATGCATTGTGTTGCATATTATGCATTGTTGTTGCATATTGTGATGTGGGATAAAGAGGTGTATTCCACGAGTCAGGGCGATCACAGTTAAGGTTTTAATGCTTATGCTTTATCGCTGCGCATGTGGAGCGGGTGGGGGGAGGCTCACTGGCACATGGAGGCGAGGTATACCATACTAAGCGAGGAAGAGATACCGCTAGTATGATGAAGCGTGTATGCGATACCGCTTGTTTGAGATTAAGAAAGCATTAAAATAACTGATGATGACTGACTCAAGAAAAAGAGGAAATGTCATGACATTCATTTGTAAAGCCATACATTCATATAATGTGTTTTATTATGAACTATGGTACAGGGACAACCATTGGGCGTTATAAATGCGGGAAAATACAGGAAGTGCTTGTATTTAGGATTGTGCATTTATGCCTTACTTTCATATTATGTTGAATATGAATTGTTTTATGCTCACGTGTTGGGGGTTGTCTTTGTAGGTGCTTTTGTTGACGAGAACCAGGGTCGGGGTTGATTTGCTGAGCTGTAAGGAGTGCTACAGGATTAGCATGATTAGAGAAAATTTTGTATAGCTTCTACTGGGTAGAGTAAGACTATAATGTAGTGCCTTTGTAGGAATTTTGTTATTCCTTTTTGAAATATTTTGGTACTGTAATCTCTAAAGCTCAGGTTAATCAACACGATACGTTACTCTGATATATTCACATGAATGTTAGTTCTCTAAATTGCACCTTAGTGACTTGATGTGATAACGGGGTCTCACATTTTGTGGTATCAGAGCAGTGGTTAGATAACCAGGGAAGAGTGAAGGGTAGCCTTTAGAGACAAGTTGGCTAGGTATTCATTTGGGCATGCTTATGCATGTGATGCATATGGTTGTATAAGTGTTATACTAACATGCTTTGAATATGATACTCTTGTTATCTAACGGCTTATATTATGAACTGCTTTTGGTATTTTGTTAACTCTTGTGTTACAGCATGGCTGAGATTAATCCGGAGAACCCCAATGAGGAGATAGGGGATATGGACAGTAGGAATGCCAGTATTGCTCCGCCGAATCCTCTACCACCACCTGTTGTGGGCGTGGAGCCCAGTGTACAGATGTTACTGCCAGGGGAGCTCAGTTTGAAGCAGTTTCTGAGTTTCCATCCGCCCATGTTTGAGGGGATTGAGTCTGGTGAAGTAGCTGAGGAGTGGTTAGAACGTATAGAGCAGATACTTGTGACTGCACCCTGTGCACGCACGGCATGGCTAAGGTTAGCCGAGTTTCAGATGGCTAAGAAGCCTGCTATGTGGTGGAAGACCACGGTGATTGAGCTGAGAGCTCTAGGTGTGGCAGTTGACTGGACTGTATTCCGGACCCGGTTCCTTAACCGGTATTTCTCTGCAGCTGCCAGACAGTTAAAGGAAGACGAGTTCAATGCCTTGAAGCAGGGTAGCATGTCAGTGTCGGACTATGCTATGCAGTATTCCTCACTGCTGAGGTATGTACCTCATATTGCTGTCAGCAGCCATGCAAAGATGAGGAACTTTCTGAAGGGATTAAGGCCAGAACTATTTGATAGGGTTATCTCCAACAACCCCAGTTCTTTTGATGACGCCCTGACACGGGCAGAGTTAGCGGAGATTGCGGTGGACGCGTACAAGGATGTTGTACCCCCTTCTGTACCACCACAGACGCCTGCTACTGATAGTTTGAGGCCTCGAGGGGATCAATTCAAGGCTCGTGGAGCCTCATCATCTTCCAAATTTAGTGGGAAGAAGTCTCAGGGTCAGAAACAGAACAATAAGGGACCCACACAGGGGAGCAAGACTGTGGGAAGCAAGTGTAACAACTGTGGGGGATGGCATTTGTCACGGGACTGTCCGGGTTGCTATGTCTGTGGCAAGGTGGGCCACTTTGCTCGAGGTTGCCCCAATCGGGCAGGTCAGACAGTCTCAGGGCCGAATAGGCCGATATTTGATGCGGGGAGGGCACCACAGAGACAGCAGTTTGCACCACGACCACAGGGAGGTCAGACGGCAGGACCGCCGCAGGGACAGGTGTATGCGCTGACCAGGGAGCAGGCTGAGGCAGCCCCATAAGAGGTCATTGCTGGTACGTGCCATTTATTTACGTACCCTGCACTTATATTGATAGATACAGGTGCTTCCCATTCTTTTGTATCTACTGCTTTTGTGGAGGGACACCGTTTGTGCTCGTCTCTGTTACCCACGCCTCTTATGGTCTCGACACCCACGGGGAATCATGTGATTGCGGATCGGCTATTGTCTGATTGCCTCATTTATTTTGAGGGCAATGATCTGAGGGCCGATCTGATTCAGTTAGAAATGGCAGACTTTGACTGTATTATCGGCATTGATGTGTTGAGCAGATACCGAGCTGTTGTAGACTGCCGACAGAGGATTGTACGTTTTCTGTCTGATCAGGGGTTTCAGTGGACCTTTTATGGGGACGACTCTCGTCCAAAGATTCCGGTAATATCAGCGATTAAGATGTCGCGGTTATTGGAACGCGGCCACACGGGCTACCTTATCTATGCAGTGGATGCATCAGACGAGAAGGAAGTAAGAGCTGAGGACATTCTGGTTGTGGCAGAGTTCATTGATGTGTTCCCAGATGAGATTCCGGGATTTCCGCCTGTCAGGGATGTGGAATTTGCTATTGAGCTGCTGCCAGGGACTTCTGCTATATCCCGTGCTCCTTACAGGATGGCACCGGCAGAGCTGAGGGAACTGAAAGTACAGTTACAGGAGCTCCTCGACAAGGGATACATTCGTCCTAGTGTATCGCCTTGGGGTGCACCAGTCTTGTTCGTGAAAAAGAAGGATGGATCAATGCGTCTGTGCATTGACTATAGGCAATTGAACAAGGTCACAGTGAAGAACAGATATCCACTTCCGAGGATTGATGATCTGTTCGACCAGCTTCAGGGTACAGAGGTGTACTCCAAGATAGACTTGAGGTCAGGCTATCATCAAGTGCGGGTTAGAGCTGGTGATGTCCAAAAAACGGCTTTTAGAACTCGGTATGGGCACTGTGAGTTCTTGGTGATGCCATTCGGGGTGACGAATGCCCCTGCTACTTTTATGAGCTTGATGAATAGGGTATTTCAGGAGTACCTCGATCAGTTTGTAATCGTGTTCATTGATGACATCCTGGTCTATTCAAAGAATGAGGAGGATCATGCCAATCATCTGAGGATAGTGCTCCAGATCCTCAGGGATCATCAGTTGTACGCCAAACTCAGCAAGTGTGAGTTTTGGCTGAGCAGTGTTGCATTCTTGGGTCATATCATATCACGAGAGGGGATATCAGTAGACCCGAGGAAGATAGAGGCAGTTATGGACTGGTCTGCCCCTACTTCAGTCAGTGAGATTCGAAGTTTTCTTGGTCTGGCTGGCTATTATCGACGTTTCGTCGAGGGTTTCTCGAAGGTCGCCAAGCCACTTACACAGCTGACTCAGAAGGGAGTCCCATTCTGTTGGACAGAGGCTTGTGAGCAGAGTTTCAGGGAATTAAAGCACAGACTGACTACTGCACCAGTTCTAGTGATTCCCAAGGAGAACGAAGGATTTGTTATTTATACCGACGCATCGCTACAGGGATTAGGGTGCGTACTGATGCAGGACAGACATGTAGTGGCTTATGCTTCGAGACAGTTGAAGCCACACGAGACGAGGTATCCAGTCCATGATCTGGAGTTGGCAGCTATATTGTTCGCCTTGAAGATATGGCGACACTACTTATACGGTACCTCATTTACCATCTTCACTGATCACAAGAGCCTGAAGTTCTTGTTTACACAGGCTGAGTTGAACATGAGGCAGAGGAGATGGATCGACCTGCTGAAGGATTATGATTGTGAAATCCTATACCATCCCGGGAAAGCAAATCTGACAGCCGACGCCCTGAGTCGGAAAGTGCGGAGCACTGCAGAGGATGCCATGTGTTTATCAGCTATGTTGGGCTCCTACTGCCATTTGGGATTTGATTATGACGTATCTTCTTCACCAGTACAGGTTTTGACCTTGCTAGCGGAGCCTGTTATTTTTGATCACATTCAGAAAGGCTCAGGGGACCGATGTAGAGGTTCAGAGATGGATGTTAGTGGTTCATTCAAGTCAGCCATCGAGATTCAGAGTGGCTAAGGACGGTTCTCTGAGACTTGGTGACAGATGGGTGGTTCCAGATGCACCTGAGTTGCGTCAGGGTTTATTACAGCGAGCTCATTGCAGTAGGATGAGTGTCCACCCAGGAGGGAAGAAGATGTATAAGGATTTACGCAGCCAGTTCTGGTGGAGG
Organism: Haberlea rhodopensis; assembly: GCA_907163345.1. Classification (NCBI taxonomy): domain Eukaryota; kingdom Viridiplantae; phylum Streptophyta; class Magnoliopsida; order Lamiales; family Gesneriaceae; genus Haberlea; species Haberlea rhodopensis. Next base: position 1,061,544 of record CAJQUN010000102.1, read on the forward strand.
CGTATGAAACAAGATGTCACCTCATTTGTCAAGCGCTGTTTGATTTGTCAGCAGGTGAAGGCTGAGAGGCAGAGGCCTGGAGGTGAACTAAGGAGTTTGGAGATACCCGAGTGGAAGTGGCAGCACGTGTCTATGGATTTCGTGACCCACTTACCGAGGACTGTTTCGGGTTTTGATGCCATCTGGGTAGTCGTGGATAGACTGACTAAAGTGGCTCACTTCATTCCCTACTGTATGACATATACGCACTTGAGGATGGCACAATTATATGTCAGAGATGTGGTGAGACTACACGGGATCCCTGTTTCGATAGTGTCCGATCGAGATCCGCAGTTCACATCTCACTTTTGGGAGGGTCTGCAGAAAGCTCTAGGTACAGAGTTGAGGCTGAGCACAGCCTATCACCCTCAGACGGACGGACAGACCGAGCGTACGATACAGACGCTCGAGGATATGTTGAGAGCTTGTGTGCTAGAGTTCGACATATCATGGCAGGACTCGATAGCCTTGGTGGAGTTCTCTTACAACAACAGCTACCAGGCAAGTATTCAGATGGCTCCTTTCGAGGCTCTCTATGGTAGGCGTTGTAGGTCACCCTTGTGTTGGGATGACTTGGACCGTAAGTCGGTTGGAGGACCAGAGTTGGTTCAGGAAATGGAAGAGAAAGTTAAGGTCATCAAGAGAAAGATGAAGGCAGCTCAGGACAGACAGGCAGCATATGCCAATCAGCGGCGTAGGCCATTGGAGTTTCAGTTGGGCGACAGAGTTTTTCTGAAGATCTCACCTTTAAGAGGCGTAGTACGGTTTGGTATGCGGGGGAAGTTGTCTCCTAGATACGTGGGGCCGTATGAGATCTTACAGCGTGTTGGTACTCTGGCGTACCGTTTGGCGTTACCGCCTTCTCTGTCTGGTATACACGACGTATTTCATGTATCTATGCTGAGGAAGTATGAGCCGGATCCTTCGCATGTGTTGCAGCCTTCAGAGGTGCAGATTGAGTCCGATGTTTCTTATGTTGAGCGGCCTATCAGGATTTTGGATAGGGGCAGACCGCAGACTTCGGAACAAGGTTATTCCTATGATCAAGGTTCAGTGGGATCGTAGGGGTGTCGAGGAGGCCACGTGGGAGACAGAGCGACACATGGTGCAGCACTATCCAGAGCTGTTTTCTGGTATGCTTTTATGTTTTGGTTACTTCGTGTTGGTAAGCATGTTTGATTTCGGGGACGAAATCCTATAAGTAGGGGAGTATTGTGATATCCCCGAAATGATTATTGTGATGTTAATCATTTGAGTTAAATTATGATGATTTGGTTATTAATTCATGGGTTTGGATTAGTATTATTGGGGAGTTTCATTTCAGGGCGCATGTGATATATGTTGAGAATTTGGGGGTTGTGGCTTGTTTATTTGGGGTGTGTGTTGTTTGTTTTGGGTAAAGCATGTTAACGGGAATTGAAGTATTTTAATGAGAAAATACTATAAATATCATGTGAGGATATTTGTATACATCGTGCTAAATACCGGGACCAAAACATAACACATCATACCACCCAACACCCAACCACCCCCCCCCCCCCAACCCATGCCAATCACACTGTGCCCAGGATGACTTCCCATCCCACTTGGCTCAATCATTTGACCACTCTCAGCCATCCCAAATCTCGACCTTTCTCTCCCAATTCCTCACCAGCACTTGCTAAGCAATAATCTGAGGAGCTTGCCCCTTTTCATCGCCTGGAAAGCCTTCAAAAATCGGAGCAAAGTAGGGTGAGAACCATGCTCTGTTTTCGTTTTTAAACTTGTTTGAGTACATGTTTTTAGGTGGCGAGAAAACGGCATGTTAGATTAGGTTTCTTGAAACCTTTGATTTAAATACTTTTATGGTGTTATTGTGAGGCTCTCTGTATTTTTCCTTGAGCATGTTGCATGTTTTATGTTGAGGATATAAGCATGTAAAGAAGGGTGTTCGGAAATCTGGGTAGGTGTATGCCCTGTTTTTCTGGGAAAATATGGTTAGGGAGTGATTTTGAGGAGGTGGTACCATGCATGTTAGAAGGGTTTGTGGTGAACCTTCGATTTGAGTTTATGCATGGTAGTTTTGTAAAGCCCTTGGCATGTTTGTTCGAGCATGCTTTATGTTATATGTGATAGTTGTTATAGCATGAAATGAAGTACTCAGGAAATCTGGAAATAAAAATGTGTTGCCCTGTTTCCGAAAAGATGATCGAGTACTTGTGTAAATGGTCGTCGTTTATGCTTATGGGCTTATGTTTGGGGTGTAATTTTGGTATGAATACACTCAGGGTAGTGTGTTGTAACTAATAGCATGTTGTTTTGGGCATGTTGTATGTCTTACATGTTGGATTTAAGGGTGTGATTTCAGGTGTTCGAGAATTCTGGGTTGGCATTTCTCGAACAGAGCTTCTCGATCGATCGGCGTTATTCTCGATCGATCGAGCGGGGCAGAATCTTGGTTTTGATTTTATGCGTCTTCTCGATCGATCGGGAAGAGGGGCCGATCGATCGAGAGACCCAGAATGTTGAAAAATATAATTTGTTATATTTTGTTAAAGTTTAGATATTGGATTGTAATGAGACATCTAATATTGTGTTGTACACTGGTGTAGAGCCTTCACAGGTAGCTACACAGCGCAGGGGATAGAGTCCTGCAACACACCACATTTGGGAAAGGTACGTAAGCGACGTACGGGCATCCCAACGGTAACATGTACTTATGTTTGTCTGTGTGACGCATGATGAATGCAATGTGATGCATTAAGATTATGATACATGTTATTATGCATTGTGTTGCATATTATGCATTGTTGTTGCATATTGTGATGTGGGATAAAGAGGTGTATTCCACGAGTCAGGGCGATCACAGTTAAGGTTTTAATGCTTATGCTTTATCGCTGCGCATGTGGAGCGGGTGGGGGGAGGCTCGCTGGCACATGGAGGCGAGGTATACCATACTAAGCGAGGAAGAGATACCGCTAGTATGATGAAGCGTGTATGCGATACCGCTTGTTTGAGATTAAGAAAGCATTAAAATAACTGATGATGACTGACTCAAGAAAAAGAGGAAATGTCATGACATTCATTTGTAAAGCCATACATTCATATAATGTGTTTTATTATGAACTATGGTACAGGGACAACCATTGGGCGTTATAAATGCGGAAAAATACAGGAAGTGCTTGTATTTAGGATTGTGCATTTATGCCTTACTTTCATATTATGTTGAATATGAATTGTTTTATGCTCACGTGTTGGGGGTTGTCTTTGTAGGTGCTTTTGTTGACGAGAACCAGGGTCGGGGTTGATTTGCTGAGCTGTAAGGAGTGCTACAGGATTAGCATGATTAGAGAAATTTTTGTATAGCTTCTACTGGGTAGAGTAAGACTATAATGTAGTGCCTTTGTAGGAATTGTGTTATTCCTTTTTGAAATATTTTGGTACTGTAATCTCTAAAGCTCAGGTTAATCAACACGATACGTTACTCTGATATATTCACATGAATGTTAGTTCTCTAAATTGCACCTTAGTGACTTGATGTGATAACGGGGTCTCACAATATGGCTTTTACACCATCAGACAACTTAACAAGATCCCAGACCCTATTAGATGCCATAGAATTGAACTCATCTTTCATGGCATCGTACCATAAACTTGATTATTTACAATTCATGGCTTGTGAAAACGTTTCAGGATTATTTTCGGCTCCAGTATGATAGTCCACTTCTTGCAAATACACAACATAATCACTAGGTATTGCTGATTTCCTTACTCTAACAGATCTCCTTAATGTTGTATCAACATTTTCCTGAGGATCATGTTGTTCAATCGGATGTTCAAGAATTGCAATAATTTCTGGCAATTCTTGAACATCTTGATCTAGTGGAATATTATCAGCAGCTTGTGGGACTTCAACGATTGGTTGTCCAACACCCGTTTGAACTTGAGGAGTGTCGTGAATGATGATCAATCTATCACTTGAATTGGAAGTTTGAGCATCAATATGATTCCTTTCAGAAACAATGTCTTAGAATTGATCGCTCCCACTAATCAAGTCATTCTCAAGAAACTTCGCATTTCTTGATTTCACAATCCTAGTGCTATGAGATGGACAATAGAATGTATAACCTTTAGACCTTTCGGCATATCCAATGAAATACCCCACTAATGATCATTGGGTCTAGTTTCTTTTCTTGTGGGTTATAAACTCTTACTTCAGATGGGCATCCCCAAACACATATATGTCGCAAACTCAGTTTCCAAACTCTGAATAATTCAAATGGTGTCTTTGGGACAGCCTTAGTTGGAACTTGGTTTAATATATACATTGCCGTTTTAAGAGCATCAGTCCACAAGGATTCCAAAAGCTTGGAGTTACTTCGCATACTCCTCACCATATCCATTAAAGTTCGGTTTCTTCTTTCTGCTACACCATTTTGGTCCGGAGAACCAGGCATGGTGTACTGGGCAACTATCACATGCTCTTGAAGAAACTTCGCGAATGGACCAGGTGCTTGTCCATCCTCGGTGTATCTACCATAATATTCTCCACCTCTATCTATTCTCACGATCTTAATTTGCTTTTCACATTGTTTCTCTATTTCGGCCTTAAATACTTTAAAGGCGCCTAGTACTTCGTTCTTGTTACGCAAGTAGATATACATATATCTTGAATAATCATCAATGAAAGAGATGAAGTATCTCGGACCATGCGAGTCCGTTACTGGACTACAAATATCTGAATGTATGATCTCTAATATGTTTGTACTCCTCTTAGCACCTTTCTTGGAATTGTTGGTCTGCTTTCCTTTAATGCAGTCAAGTACTGAAATCAGTAAAATCCAAAGTATTAAGTACTCCATCATTTACTAATCTCTTAATCCTGTCTATGGAGATATGACCCAATCTCCGGTGCCACAAAATAGAGGAATCCTCATTCATAACACATTGTTTCATACCAGTGTAAACATGCATAATATTATAAGTGGCATTATTTTGTAAATCAATAGAGAAAAGACCATCAGACAATGTACCATTCCCAACAAGATCAGATTTATAATATAAAATGAAAGATGTTTTTGAGAAATTAAAGGAATAACCCAACGGTACGTGTCTTGAAACTGAAATTAAATTCCTAGAAAAACTAGGAATATAAAATGTCTTTTCTAAATTCAAAGTAAAACCATTGATTAAAACTAGAATGCATGTTCCAACAGCTTCCACATGTGAGCGCATTTTATTTCCTGAATAAATGCATTGCTCACTTTCCACTGGTTTCCTTAGGTTTCGCATACCCTGCAAGGTATTCGAAATATGGATTGTAGAACCAGAATCAATCCACCATGTGTTATAAATAACATCAACGATATTAGATTCATAACAGACATATGAGATTGGTTTACCTTTCGTCTCAAGCATTTCTTGAATTTGGTGCAATCTTTCTTCATGTGTCCCTTCTTTTTACAGATGATACACTTAGATTCCTTTTTTATTCCACATTGATGCGGTATTTTACCTTTCCCTTTCCATTTGGTTTGGTTTAAACGCAATTTCACTCTTTTCCATTGCCAGTCTCCATTCCTCTTGAGCACACATAGTCATAAGTTCATTAATTGATCAATTATCCTTATGTGTTGTAGGATATCTTAAAGGGTCCATATTGACATGGAAGAGTGTTCAAAATATAGTGCACAAGGAAAGACTCAGGTATCTCAACCTCAAAAGTCTTTAATTGAGCCGCAATGTCACTCATTTGCATGATATGCTCACGCACACCTTTCACAGTAGTAATCATCATGGATGAAAACATCATAATTAGAGTGCTGGCTAGTGCTTTATCTGAAGTCTCAAATTGCTCATCAATAGCCTTCAATGCCTAACATTTTTATGCACTTCGACAGAACCTCGACTACCAGCAGAGATTTTAGTCTTTATGAACATTATGCAGAGACGATTAGATCGCTCACACTTTTCATAAAGATCAGCCTCATCAGGAATGCTGATTTCATTAATCGGAGGTGGTTCCTCGTTCCTTATGGCATAATAAATGTACATCCATCCTAAATGAAGAAGAATTATCTCCTTCCAGGCTGTATAGTTATCACCTTTAGTTCGGGAATATCACACTTAAAATCAGAGAAATTCAAAGATTGCATGACTGCATAAAAATTATCTAATATGCTTAGAATCTAAAATTTGAGACTAATTAACATAATTCATGTTTTACCAATGTAAAATCATGCTTAAAAATATATATGAATCTAGTGACGTAAAACTTGCGGGCTAAAGTTCTACTCAATGGAAAAATCTATTACATTAGATATGACTAACTACAACTGATGTTATAATGTGATAAAAAACACTTAATATATAATTTTGCATAATTAAGGATGTTGTGGCTCATTCAATTTAATTCACAAACTATGTTCATATAAATCGCATAAATTTTTAAGCAACATGCACACAAATTTAATTTTAATGTACTAAATTATTTAACATAATATTGAATGTATAATGAAACAACAACAAAAAAATTACATACAAAAAACAACAATAAATAAATTTAGCACATAAATTTAAATCACAATATATATACCTATGTATACAATTAATAATTATATATAGATATATATATTTTATTAAGTCTTTATCCTTTACAAAAGGAAATAACTTTGTCAACAAATGGCATCTTTCGAAAAGTTTGCAACAAAAACTAATATTTCAATTAATTGATTTATTAAAATGAAACTTGTTCTTTCTGGAAAGATTAGCCTTTATCATTCCAATGAGCTATCATCGAATGAAAATTAGCATTATTTTGAGCTTCTGACTTTCTTCCACTTTGTTCGTCCCTGATAATTGATCATTTCTCCCTTACTTCTAGCAAATGAAACCCCACGGTTTCAAAAAATTTCCGTACACCAAAACTTTCATTTTAAATTTCAGAAATGTTAGAAATCCATTTATAATGATTCCTTACTTAGTTCTTTCTTAAAAACATAAGAACGCAGACTTGATAATTTCAAAAGAAGATTTCTGCGTTATATAATTTTTTGCAAAAAAACAATTTTTTTTTTTGTAGAGGGCATAAACATGAAAAGTAGAGGCCAATAAGGCTCTGGTACCAACTGTAAGTAATTTTTTAACGATCTAACAATTTTGTTAGATCAAATGCGGAATTAAATGGATAAATATTATATCTCTAGTCATGGCTTCTTGCTCACGAGATCTTCTAGTTTTTGGCTCTTCTAAGCTTTCACAATCCCACTTTAGATGGTGTAAATTGTGTATGAAAATGGATTGTTGGTTTAGAGACCAAAAATGAAGTATTTATAGGTTAAACTCATACTATCAAAGAGTCTTAGTTTCATAAGTTATGACATGGGATGTGAAGTGAAAAATTGGATGTAAAATTAAATGGACCACTAAATTAACATTTATTCATATGTTACCAACTTTATTCATATGTTACCAACATTGATTACTTTGTCGATGTGTAATTCATGAGATGTTATCACCTTGTCTCGAAGTTCTATTGAGTTTTCTTTCGAATCCATCGATTGGAGCTTCTCTTTTTGGGGTTTTCGTGGTTTCGTGCGACTGAAGGAAAGATGAATTCATTTGTATTTTTCTAGCTGGAATTTATTTAATATCTGGATTCCGTGCTTTTTATGTTTGTGGATCACTTTACAGTAGATGGATGATCATATGAGAACTGGGTTATGGTTTTTATGCACAATTTTTGAAACAAAGTGAGATTGAATTATATTGAATGTAGAATGAGTGACACTCCGAATTCGATCAGTCAAAGATGCCTATCTTACGGAGTCAGATCTCACGATTGAAGAGGTTCTTTTAGTAGGATCGAAGTTCAGATTGTCCGACATAATGACAATAACATAGAACTCAATGCAACTCGATATATCTTGGAGAAACAGTTACATTTAAAAAAAAAAAAAGCATACTTGAAGTTTGAATTCTTCATTCAACCTTACTAACATGGCCCAACAATATATACCTCAACAATCAAAAGTTTAACCTGAATGTCGTCAAAAACAGCACTAACATCATCCACATTCACCACTTCATCAGCTCTAGGTGTAATAGGCACATAGTTTTTTCGGAACCATGGATCCCTCTTTCTCCCTTCAACTTTAATTCACTGGAAAAACTCCATAAGTAATCACATAGGTGAAGCTCATCTCAAATATACAGGATTTATATAATCTACTGAAGTGGAATGGATACCTTTTTTCCTGAAAGTAGAGAAAAAGGCGAGTGACATACATATAAAAACTCTAACGTCACAAAAATACCAAAGTTTGGCCCCATGGTTCAAAAATGCTACCCTTGAACCCAGGTTACAAGATGAATTTAGGAGCAGCTGCATTCTACAAAAGCCACGAGATGCATCACATCTAAAAGAATCTAGGGATACTGTGGATGATGACACTCAGTTCTTTAATTGATTCAATTATATCAAAAAGCAAAATATAATAATCATAACTTTCTGTAACTACAATTGGATTTTGAATTAGCAGCGAAAGGAAATGGGGAAACTGAAACCTATGAGAACTATTTTTGTTGCAACTTTTTTAATAGAACAAAAAAGATAATAAAAAAATTTTGTCCATATAATCGGGACTATTAAGTAAGAAATAAATGTTCAACATTGAAAGTAACAAATACGTGTTCAACATTGACACTATCACCCAGTGTTATTAAAATCGACCCGGACCGGCCGGTCCAACCGGTGACCGGTGCTTGGTCCGGGCCGGTTAACCCAATAAAATCGGCAGTGTAAAAAACTGGTGCGAACCGGTGAGAACCAGTCAAAAACCGGTCGACCGGTGAACCGGTCGATCGGGTTGAACCGCTCGAAACTCTTTTCTTTTTTTTTTTCCAATTTTTATTTTGTTATCATCCCTTTTAAGTTTTATCATTTCTTCCTAAATACCTAAATAAAATGTTACAGCCATGATTAGAGGTTCCATGTAGTTTATTTATATATATTAGATTTAATTTTTTATTGCATCAACTCCATAAAACTATGAGTTTTAACATTTACCCATTATATATTTTTTATATTTGTATCAGTCTTATATATAAATGCAAAAAATAATATATTGTATCAGTCTTATTATTCAATAATATAATACAGATTTGGTGTATACATGACTAATTAGTTATTTGTAATTAATTCTTTTTTATATAAAGTTTATATTTACAAAAAAAATAGTTATAAACTTAAATAGATGAAATTATGGAAAAGTGGGTAAAATATTGGTCTCATGCTATATTACTACAATGATATTTCTTTTATTATTATGAACGTTTGAAACTTTTGCAAATACATGTTATAAATATTTTACAAAAATTAAATATAGATATTACATCATGCTGACATCACACCGGTTGAACCAGTAGTTTAACCAGTTGAACCGATCGAACCTGTAACCAGTAAGGGTACCGATTTTATGTCCGGTCCGATTTTGAAAACACTGCTATCACCCTTGATTTCGGGTTATTCCTTGCTATGAGCACTATCTCAATATCGAAAGGCCAAGAATGGATTTCGATACGTGGATCATACAAACATATAAATTACGTATGCTCAAATCGATTCTTGATCGTTTAGATCTATGATTGGGTTAGGCCCATATTGCCTCATATGAAAGACACACAAACTCCACAATATAGATCTAAGATTTACACAAGAAAACTAAAGCACAAACAAGATACATATGCGACAACCCTTGATGCATAGCCCCACCGGACCCACCAGCACTTCCACCGGCGCCCACCAGCACTTCCACCGGCGCCAGATTTGGAGCCAATTCCAAGAACTCCATAAGCCCCCACGCGGCCAGGCCCAACCCCTGCATTTGTCCACCCATCATCCCGTAATAATCTCCCATCAACGCACCAAAATTTGCATTCGCAAACAGCCCATCACCATATAAAGGATTCAATAATCCCATCGTTGCCCCAACAAAACCATATTCTGTGCCTGCTGAGCTGGTGCCACTTCAAGCATCTGCGGGTGAACCGACATCATTTCCGTAGTTATTGACGCTGCGTCTCCTTCCCTTCAGAGGCCTTCCTGCAATGCAACTGAACCTCCTCCGAACATCTTAACAGGCACCTCTAAAATTCACTGGCACATTGCTGACAAAAATTTCCACAAAAACAGAAGCATCCACATAAAGTCAACAACAACAGGAAATTGGGGATTCGTACATGGTGAAAATTGAGTAGATCGAGGAAACTGAGGATTTGCAGGGAGTGGGTTTTGTGAATATAGGCACGCACGCATAGGCGAAATTTTTTTTGTGACACTGTTAACCACTGTTACACTATTCCTTGTAACATTCTCCACTTATTATATTGTAGTAAATAACTTAATGGTTTCGATCAAAAACAAAAAAAAAAATAATAAATTAATGATCTCACATAGTTTTGCTCATGGAAATGTAGAATCGTGGTCGGGCCTGACTATTTATAAGAATCTTGGGATTTTTTATAAATAATATTTATCATTTCTCTTACAACGACCCTCCAAACTTTGCTACGATTCCACAGCATAGTAAAGAGCCGAACATTGTGATGAGAGCAATCAAATACAAGAAGAAGAGAGAAAGAATCAAGTATGTTTGGAGGAAAAACGCCTAGGTAAAGTCTATAATCAATCAAATGGTAAATTGATTGTCAATTTTCTAAGATATTGATATCACCAAAATTTGCGATGACTTGTTGATATCAATAGAGAGGGGGTTCACCTCTCTTTATCCTCCGACACTCTTTATAACATCAGAGATATTAGCAAATATCTTCCGCAATGACCTGAAAATACGAAACAAATGTGAGAAGGGTGCCGGAAGTTTTTCCGGCGGGTCCCCTCCGACGCTCAAGTCAGGCGAGAGAATAGGGAGAGAATATATGCGGTAAGTGAAAGCAATTATAACATTAGTCCTCAATCAATACTCCAAACCTGGTATTTATAGGCGGAGACCTAAGAGTTGTATTGCAACAAGGACTCTTTCCATGTTTATCCAAATCTTACCCAGATATGTCAAGATCCTGAGAATACAATCAAATCCCTGATATTGCTCCGCATATCTAGGACTAGATATCTTGGGGGACTGGTTTCCTTGCTGAGCGCCGGCAGCAACAAGGGAAATGAGATGAGCTCGGCTTATCAGCTCGGGCTCCCAAAAGAGGTCGTCCGTCGAGTTACTTGAGGGGAAACAGGTGAGGCGGAACAGGTCGGCCAAACAGGTCCGACTTCGCAAAGAGCTCGGAGAGGTAGGCGAGGTCTCGTCGAAGAAAGGCGAGTAACATACCTTGGAGCCAGGTCGTCTCGTCAGGTGGTATCTTCTAGCGGGTATCACAGTCCCCCCTCCCTGTCGAGCTGACGTTGTAGACCAGAAGCTCGTATGTGCTGAGTTATCCTGACGAGCCAATTCTTGAAAATAGCAAAACTTGATTTAGGCGGGAACTAACGGCTATATAATTTGAATTTTAAATTGAAATTGACCGTTGGGCTCCCCGCCCGATTCCCGAGGCTAATCTAGACCGTACAGCGCATCAAGGATCAATGGCCAGGATTCGTTGAGGTCTCCCTATATATATACCGCTCCGGGTCCCTCATTGTCCACTTTTGCAATTTTCGAAACAGATCGGATCCGACCTCTTTAGCTTTCCATTTTTATTTCTGAAAACTCCTAGGTACGTTTTTTCTCAGCTGTTTTTGTTAAAATGTCTTCACCTGATCAATTGTTTCCTTCCTCTCTAACTGACGAGGATCTTAAAGCGGTAGATCAGTATGTCTCATTTTATCCCGAAGGGATTGCCCTTCCTGAGGGAGTTGAGCCCATTGAAGAAGTGGTGCGCACTGAGGCTCCCCAGGAAGCTGGGACCTCAGCTGAACCCGACCTTCAAATGACTGAGGTCAGCCCTCGTCTTAGATCAGAGTCGCCTCCAGGCAATTATCCTTGGTATGAACTTTATGTTCCTGTCTTGGATGAGTCAGATGAGGCCAAAATACGTCAGGTCAGCCAAGCCCCTTCTGATTATGAGTTCATCTTCCCTTCCTCTTCTCAACGATCCAACCAACCTCCTGAGGGTTTTTTTACCTTTTACCGCGGCCAGCTAGAAGGGGGTTTACGTTTTCCTCTTCCTGAATTCTTTCAGGAGTTCAGTTGTTTTTACCAGCTAAACCTTAGCCAATTCTCTCCCAACTCCTTTCGAATTTTGTGTAGTCTAGTAGTAATTTTTAAGGCGTTAGGCTTACCTTATGACCACTCCACTCTCTCTTACTTTTTTCATATCAAGAGATCAGATGAGGGCCCCTGGTATGTTACCAGCCGACCTGGCTGTGCATTTGTTGGGGGTTATCCTAGCAAAATCAAAGACTGGAAAAATGAGTTCTTTTTTGTAAAGCCTTCCCAGCCCTGGGTCTGCTGCTCTGATTGGCTTGAACATCTCCCGGCTCTCCCCTCTCCTCCTAAAAATTTCAAAAAGAGCACCGCCTTCTTAGATGTAATGAACGCCATAGGAGGTCACTGTTTTAATTCATCTAAGCTGGTGGTGGAGGATCTACTTTGTTTTGCTGGGCTGAGTCCGGCTGATCTGACCTTAAGGGGGAGAGCCGGTACTTGTTCTAGCATGCTTTAACGATTATTTTATTCACCAAGTGTTTTTTGTTCGGTGTGATTGAACTATGTATCTGTTTATACAGAAGACAGAGTTATGAGCTCCTTAGTGTTGAAAGCTATTCAGAAAAGGAAGCAAAAACAGGGCCAACCCCCAGTAGCCGAGGGAGTCACCATTGTGGATGTAGGAGGTGAGAGCCCCCCCCGAAGATGTAGCCCAGCTCTCCCGGAAAAGACCAGCAGCTCCGGGGGCTCGTCAGGGTCTACTGCTGTTGAAGTTCAGCCTCTGAGACAAGTTCGGCCACGCGCAGATCCGTCCGACCTCCCTTCGACGGGCGAGAAAGGGGGTGCACCAGCTCGTGTGGAGAGATGTCGTGAGCGGGTGATGGACGCTTACCGAGGTGGTGTTAGACTAGTTGGGGAAGGACCGAGCACAGTCGCCTTAGCTGTGGCTCGTGATCTTCCTAACACGGAGGATGCCCTTTATATGAGCCAACTGAGCTGGGGGGACCTGATGACCCGAACTGGGAGCCGTCTGACCGAGGCTATGCTCTTGATGGGGGAGTTTACGTCAAGGGCCAATATGATCCGAAGACAATCCTTGAAAGATGCAAAGGTCTTTGATAGTATGCAAGACACCCTTGCCGAGGCCAAATCTCTTCATGAGAAAGACATCTCTGAGCTGAAAGCTCAGGTTGATAAGGGGACCGTCGCTGTGGCCGAGGCTCGCTCTTTGGTTGAGGTCCAGAAACGCCAACATGAGGCTGAGCTCCGGGAGCTGCGTAATGAGTTAGCTTTAGCTAAAGGGCTAGCTAATTCTGCTGAGCAGGAACTTGCTAAATCTCTAAAGGAGGCGGCCGAGGAGAAGCAAAAGTCTGAGGAGTTGGTAGGGGAAAAACTCCTTACTTTTATTGAGGCTGGCTCTCAGGGATGTCTTAGCCAGATTAAAGAACGTGGCTGCCTTGTGCCTGACGTCTCTTTGGATTTTCTTGATGTAGAGAAAGTAGCTGCCTCTCTCCCCCCGATCTTTAGATGTAATTTACTCAGAATTGTTCTTCTATTTAATGCTAGTTCTGTTTTACCGTTCTTGTCATTTTTGTGTGGCGGATCAAGCATGACGTAGCTCGGATTAGTTTAATAATTTACCACGTAATGGCAAACATTAAACAGGTAGGACCAAGAGCGATACAGGTCGGCCTGGTTTAATAACTTACCACGTAATGGCAAACATTAAGCAGCTGGGACCGAGAGCGATGCAGCTCGGCCTGGTTTAATAATTTACCACGTAATGGTAAACATTAAACAGGTAGGACCAAGATTGATATAGCTCGGATTGGTTTGATAATTTACCACGTAATGGCAAACATTAAACAACTGGGACCAAGAGCAATGCAGCTCGGCCTGATTTAATTACTTACCACGTAATGGCAAACATTAAACAGGTAGGACCAAGAGCGATACAGCTCGGCCTGGTTTAATAACTTACCACGTAATGGCAAACATTAAACAGCTGGGACCGAGAGCGATGCAGCTCGGCCTGGTTTAATAATTTACCACGTAATGGTAAACATTAAACAGGTAGGACCAAGATTGATATAGCTCGGATTCGTTTGATAATTTACCACGTAATGGCAAACATTAAACAGCTGGGACCAAGAGCGAACAGCTCGGCCTGATTTAATAACTTACCACGTAATGGCAAACATTAAACAGGTAGGACCAAGAGCGATACAGCTCGGCCTGGTTTAATAACTTACCACGTAATGGCAAACATTAAACAGCTGGGACCGAGAGCGATGCAGCTCGGCCTGGTTTAATAATTTACCACGTAATGGTAAACATTAAACAGGTAGAACCAAGATTGATATAGCTCGGATTGGTTTGATAATTTACCACGTAATGTCAAACATTAAACAGCTGGGACCAAGAGCGATACAGCTCGGCCTGATTTAATAACTTACCACGTAATGGCAAACATTAAACAGCTGGGACCAAGAGCGATGAAGCTCGGCCTGGTTTAATAATTTACCACGTAATGGCAAACATTAAATAGCTGGGACCAAGAGCGATGAAGCTCGGCCTGGTTTAATAATTTAACACGTAATGGCAAACATTAAACAGCTAAGACCGAGAGCGATGAAGCTCGGCCTGGGTTGCACACCCATGCTCCTGGCGTGACCAGGGCTGAGCTCGTGCTCCTGAGGCAGGTTGCACACCCATGCTCCTGGCGTGGCCAGGGCTGAGCTCGTGCTCCTGAGGCAGGTTGCATACCCATGCTCCTGGCGTGGCCAGGGCTGAGCTCGTGCTCCTGAGGCAGGTTGCACACCCATGCTCCTGGCATCACCAGGGCTGAGCTCGTGCTCCTGAGGCAGGGTGAAAACCCTTTTCCTGGTTGTACAATATCTGGCAAAAATTATAAAACTTTGTATAATAAATGAGTATATCATCCAAAAACAAAAACAATCTTTGCTAAAATTTAAAGAGCTGAACTAAGAATAATATTTTCGGAGATGGTAAGCGTTCCATGGTCTTTTCAACATCTTCCCATCAGGACCTTCTAGGTAGTAAGCTCCTGAGCTTAGCTTTTCAACAATCTTGAAGGGACCCTCCCACTTAGGGTCTAGCTTGCCCACTTGAACCTCTTGCACCTTTCTTAGCACGAGATCGCCGACCTGGAAAGTTTTCTGGATGACTCGTCTGTTGTACATCCGCGTCACACGATTACGATAGGCTTCCATTCTGATAGCCGCAGCCTCCCTTACTTCTTCAATCAGGTCCAGGTCAGCAGCTCTTCTATCGCTGTTTTGTTCATCATAGAAATGCACTCTTGATGATTCCGCTCCAATTTCAGCTGGGAGTACCGCTTCATTTTCGTAGACCATACTGAACGGGGTCTCACCTGTTCCTGTTCTTGGTGTAGTTCGATATGACCATAGAACATTAGGTAGTTCTTTTACCCAATTTCCTTTAGCTTACCCCAACCTAGCTTTGATGCTTTGTACGAGAGACCTGTTGGTAACTTCTACCTGACCATTACTCCGAGGATATGCAATAGAAGTGAAAGCCTGATGGATTTTTAAATCTTCACACCATGCCCTGAGCAAAGCTCCTTGGAATTGCCTTCCATTGTCCGAGATGATCTTCCGCGGGACACCAAATCGGCAAACAATGTTTTTCCAGATGAAGTTGAAGACCTCTTTCTCAGTGATTCTGGCTAATGGCTCTGCTTCTACCCATTTAGAGAAGTAATCAATGGCAACAATCAGAAATTTCTTCTGAGCTTTACCTGTTGGAAAAGGTCCTACTATATCAATGCCCCACTGATCAAATGGGCATGCCGCCACAATAGCTTTCATCATCATAGCTGGATGATGCTGGAGCCTAGAATGTCTTTGACAACTATCACATGATATAACCATAGCAGCAGAATCCTTCTGAATCGTAGGCCAGAAATATCCGGCAAGGAGCACCTTCTTTGCCAAGAAATATGATCCTAGGTGATTTCCGCAGCACCCCTCATGAATTTCCCTTAATACGTAGTCTGACTCTTTCGGACCTAAACAACGCAGAAGCGGTTGGGCAAAAGACCTCTTGTACAAGACTCCCTCGATGAGTATGAATCTCTGACTCCTCTTTTTGAGTCTATAAGCTTTTTTGGTATCAGAAGGGAGCTTAGCATTGATAAGATAGTCTAAGAGTTCTTGTCTCCAATCATTTTCTTCGACAGATTCAGACAGAACATCCTGACCAGGAGTTAATTCAATTTGAAACACCACATCTCTATTTTGCCAAGCACGGAGAGCACTAGCCATTCGTGCCAAACTGTCAGCCTTTCGGTTCTCTTCTCTTGGGATCTGTTTGAATGTTACATCTAGAAATCCCTCCTTGATTTTTTCTATGGTACTTGCATAATGGATTAGCTTCTCATTTCTAACCTCATAAGCGCCATTCATTTGTTGGGCTACAAGCTGTGAGTCAGAGAAGACATGTATACGCTTAGCTCCAACATTTCGAGCAGCCCTTAATCCAGTCAATACTGCCTCATACTCTGCTTCATTGTTGGAAGCTCGGAAATCCAATCGAACTGCCAAACATACTTCTTCTCCGGTAGGAGAGATCAGCACAACCCCAATCCCACTTCCCTCATTACAAGAAGAACCATCTACAAATGCTTTCCATAATTCTTCTTTTTCGGGATGCACAGTCTCCGCAATAAAATCTGCTAAGGCCTGAGCTTTGATAGCTGTGCGTGGCTCATACTGTATATCATACTCACCTAGTTCAGTTGTCCATTTAACAAGTCGTCCCAAGACATCCGCGCGGCTGAGTATTTTTCCCAGGGAACTGTTTGTTAGCACCGTTATAGGATGGGATAGGAAAGGCCTGAGTCTCCTAGCCGTGATGATCAACATTAAAGCCAACTTCTTGATCTCCGAATACCTCAGCTCAGCATCTTTCAAGGCATGAGATAAGTAATATATAGGCTACTGTTCTGATTCCCTTTCTTTGACGATAGCCGAGCTAATTGCTTCTTCAGTCGCTGATAGGTAGACGTATAACCTCTCTGCCTGCAGAGGCTTGGCCAAAATGGGAAGTTCAGCTAAGTATTTTTTCAATTCTTCAAATGCTTCCCCACATTTTTCGTTCCACTCAAATTTCCCAGCCTTCCGGAGTATCTTAAAAAAGGGGAGACTTATATGAGCTGATCTAGAAATAAATCGTGATAAAGAAACGATTTTTCCTGCCAGGCGTTGCACCTCTTGAAGGTTCTTCGGCGGAGACATCTCACAGATAGCTCTCACCTTTTCTGGATTAGCTTCAATCCCCCTCTCTGTCACTATATAGCCTAGAAATTTTCCGCTCTTTACCCCGAACACACATTTCTGGGGGTTTAACTTTAACCCGTAAGACCTAAGGGTGGAGAAAGTCTCAGTCAGATCGGCAATTAAATCGGTGCCACTTTTTGATTTTACAAGAATGTCATCAACATATACTTCCACATTGCGGCCTAGCTGTTTTGAAAACACCTTGTCCATCAAACGCTGGTAAGTAGCTCCTGCATTCTTGAGCACAAAGGGCATAACAACATAGCAAAACGTCCCATCTGATGTGACAAAACTAACTTTATCTTGATCTTCTTTAGCCAAAGGAATCTGATGATATCCTGGTAGGCATCCATTAAGCACAAGTACTGATGTCCTGCTGTTGAATCAACCATCTGATCAATCCTTGGTAATGGGTAACAATCCTTCGGACATGCCTTATTAATATCTCTGAAGTCTATACACATCCTCCACTTTCCAGAGCTCTTTGGTACTAAGACCACATTTGAGAGCCACGTTGGAAATTGTATTTCTCTAATTTGACCTGCCCGAAGGAGCTCCTCCACCTGCTCTCTTATGACCTTGTCCTTCTCAGGTCCAAAATGTCTTTTCTTCTGTTTTACAGGTTGGACTCCCGAGAGCACATTCAAATGATGTTCTAGCACGTCTGGTCTAATTCCTTTTAGATCCCGAGCACTCCAGGCAAAGATATCCTCATTTTTAATTAAACATGAGATGAGATCGGCTCTAATAGTTATTTCCAAGTCCTTGGCTATTTTTACTTTTTGATGAGTAGAGACGAGCTCGATCACTTCAGGTTCTTCATCCAAGCTGTTGGGAATGCCTTTGTCATTCGTAACACTATACCCAGCTCTTTCAATACAACCAACCTCCCGACGAGCTCGCTTAACGTCTTCTTTTACTTCGTCCACATAACATCTGCGGGCTGTCTTCTGGTCACCACAAAGAACCTTCTCTACCCACTGGGAATTTTAATTTCTGATGATAGGTAGAAGCTACCGCCTTGAAGTCCTTCATTGCGGGTCGGCCTAAGATTGCATTATATGATGAAGGCGCGTCTACCACAGTGAAATTAACCATCTTTGTAATGCGAGACATCCCATGACCCAGAGATAAGGGCAGGTTGATCTGTCCAAGTGGTTGAATTGCGTGCCCGGTGAACCCATACAGAGGAGTTGCAATATGTTCATATTTTGACCCCTCTATCTGCATCTTTTCTAAGGTATCTTTGAACAAGACATTGACTGAACTCCCAGTATCGATGAAGATCCTTGCTACATCATAGTTAGCTATGGTTACCGTGACCACTAGGGCATCATTGTGTGGTGTTGCAACTCCTTTCAGATCATCAGGCCCGAAACTTATGACAGGCTCATCTCTTGCAATTAACTCTTCCGATACTTCAAAATTTTCCATTCTTCTACCATGACTTTTCCGAGCTCTACCCGAGTCTCCATCAGTGGGTCCCCCTGAGATCATATTAATAGTTCCTCGGGTGGGATTATTATCCACCTGTTCGACCCTTCTCCTTTGATTATCTGTTTCTTTAGGAGCAATACCCCTTTCACGGGACCTGGTTCGGCCCCTATATGGTGTCTTCTCTCTTCTTTTACCTCGGTACCGGCTTCTACCCTGTCCTTTCTGAGAAGGTTCCTGCTTCCTTGTTAGCAGAGTTTTCATTTCAGAGTCTCTTTTGATGATTCTTTCTACCTCATCTTCAAGCTTCTGGCACTCATTCGTTATATGACCGTACTCTCTATGGAATTCACAATACTTATCCGAAATAGGCGTACGGGACCCATTATCCGGCTTCCTTGGTCTTTCCAGTTTCTTTCTATCATCACATATTTCCATAGCTCTTTCCAAGCTCATGGATAGAGGTATGCGTGATGCAAATTGACTTCTAGTTCGACCACTTTCATCAGCCCTATCAACAGTTCTTTTCTTGCTTAACTCTAACTTATCCTTCTTTTCTGATGGCCGCAGATCAGCCCTTCTCTGTCTCTGAGCATCCTCTAGATTGATATACTTTTCAGCTCTTCCTAGAAGTTCGTCATAACTTCTAGGAGGTTTCTTTACCAAGGATTTAAAGAACTCTCCTGCCTTAAGCCCTTGTGTAAAGGCGTTAATAAGGACATCCACCGTTGCAGTTGGGACCTCTAAGGCTGCCCCGTTAAAGCGTTGTACAAACTCCCTCAAAGACTCCTGTTCATTCTGCTTGGTAGTAAACAGACTTAAAGAAGTTTTTTGATATCTCTTACTGTTGGCAAACTGGTTTAGAAAAGCCGAACTGAACTCATCAAAGCATCGTACAGTGTTTGGTTTAAGTAAATTAAACCACTGTTGTGCCGATCTAACCAAGGTGGTAAGGAAAACACGGCATTTGATCCCATCAGAATACCTATGCAACAGAGCAGCATTCTCAAATCTTCCCAGATGCTCTTCCGGGTCTGTACTTCCATCATATCTCCCACTGCAGGTTGTCTGAAGTTTGGCGGGAGTTCCTCTCCTAGGATAATTAGGGAGAATGGACTTTCTCTCCTGGCCACTGGAGTTCGGCCACCAAGATGCTGACCCAATCGCCTTATCTCTCCCCATACAGCTTCCATTGGATCTACTAACAGAGGCTCTACTTGTGTACCTGTCACAGCAGTTGCTACCCTATTACCTTCAGGGACCCGCTCCGGTTGAACAGGCGAAGGCGCCTGATTTGTTTGTGAAGGGGGTGGAGGTTGGTTAGACTCCGTTGGTGGCGGAACCTGGTGCTGGAAAAAAGTATTTCGCATGGTCTGACTGATGAATTGTGCCAGTTGCTCCATAGTCATGCCTCCCACATTCATAACAGATGGAGGTGCTTGATCTTCCTGCTGTGGAGGAACATCTTGATCTCCCACATTCACCGCACACTCCGTTGGATTTTCTCGTTCTCCCTGATTCCTCCTAACTCCACGCCCACGTCCCCGTCGTCCAGTCATATCAACGTCTTCAATTCAGTAAAAGTTCCCACAGACGGCGCCAATTGATATCACCAAAATTTACGATGACTTGCTGATATCAATAGAGAGGGGGTTCACCTCTCTTTATCCTCCAACACTCTTTATAACAGCAGGGATATTAGCAAATATCTTCCGCAATGAGCTGAAAATACGAAGCAAAGGTGAGAAGGGTGCCGGAAGTTTTTCCGGCGGGTCCCCTCCGACGCTCAAGTCAGGCGAGAGAATAGGGAGAGAATATATGCGGTAAGTGAAAGCAATTATAACATTAGTCCTCAATCAATACCCCAAACCTGGTATTTATAGGCGGAGACCTAAGAGTTGTATTGCAACAAGGACTCTTTCCATGTTTATCCAAATCTTACCCAGATATGTCAAGATCCTGAGAATACAATCAAATTGTAAGGACCCCAAGCCCTTAACCCTTGATTAGTGTACTAACCACTATGTGTGGCACATGCTTTCAATAAAAAGTCAATCGGGAAGCTCAGATGATACTTTACCATTGAATGGCAATTACAAAATTTCTTTAATATTCAACATTAGGATCATCTCTACCCACAATTAGACTCATATGCTCGCCCTTTACCATCCCCTTGGTGCCACTTTTTACATTGTGGACTTTTATAAAAATTTGGGCAGAGTCTCCCCATAAATAGAGCTATCCCGAAATGAAAGCACAACACATAATATAATTCCCGGCCAGGGAATACACAATACTCAACAAAAAGCAGAACACAAAGTAAATTCCCAGCCAGGAAAGACACCACACATAAGACGACATAAATGGGTTTCAACACCCCCATGATACACCCATGACTCTCATATCATTAGCAATTCTACTCTTAATTGCATGCGACACAAAATGAAAGAGAGAAAGGCTCATGCCTTCATATACAATCCATATACAAGTATAATCGTGCTCACATGCGAGCATCATGAATATGTATATAAACCTCGGGTGTACATAAGTACTCTATACGATACCGTGCTCCATCAAGCCCTGGTACCACGATCCTGTGAGTACATCCAATCAACAGCTCGAGCTCAGCTCCACAGCCATCGATGCACCTGTTCACCTGCCCCAACAGAGACAGCCCCCAACGGGGTGAGCATACCAATACACAAAATCTCATAATCACAATAATGAAATTCATAATTTACAACACAAGTAAATATTAATGAATTTTAAATGATACTCCCTGGATGGCAACATCCTCATCCGGGATTCCGTGTACTGTCCCTGTTCTCACAATCATCAAACTCATCAAATCTCATAAATCAGTAAATCAACACATTGATTTAACTCATAGCATGCCTGATTCTCAAGTATCAATAATTAATGATTCCAAATTCATTATACATGCAAACATAGATATCTCGATATCTAATACTGATTTTCAACTTTGCTACCAATCATAGATAGCTCAAATGCCTAGCATTTATTTTACAGATTCTCTATTTCACTTAGACATCTCACATGTCTTTCAATGAACACATGATCCCACGATCATTCTCAGGCATCTCAAATGCCCTACTCTTTATTTTACAAATTCTCATTTATACTTAGACATCTCACATGTCTTACAATAGTCACATAAACCCAGTACCCCATACCTCTTATAAGGTCATACTACTCTAGTACTACGCACACTTGTGGCAGCGATATCAAGACTAGGTCGTTCCATAGTCATATCGACACATATATATATATATATATATATATATATAGCCATACCCACAACCATCTAATGTAATTTCAACACATTATGCATTTCACAATTGCTATCACATAAAGTAATGCTCGTACGTCGCACGTACCTTAAATCTCCGAAGTCCGAGCCAAACCTTGCTCGAGTTCCATGCTCCGAGGAACGATGTGCTAACACGATAAATTAATTCACAATTAATTACGAACATGCAACTCATGCTCAAGCACACCCATAACCCTCAAAAATATTGTCAACACACGACAATTAACCATTATCGAAAATTGCTCAAGAATTCCCCACAAATTTTCGAACCTTCACAACACAAATCGAACCCAATTAAACACCATAATTCATCTAAAATATTAATTAATCAATCGACAACATGAATAATCGCCCCACATGCCAAACCCCCAAAATTCGAATTCAAAGCCCTAAATTCGAACACAATTAAACATCCTTATACATCTAAAACATGTAATAAACGACCCATAACAAGAATCGCCACACCCCTGCCAAAGATCACAATTTTCGAACCCACTTCACCCACACATCCAAAAATTCGAACCAATCCTCCCACCAACAGCAATAATTCGAACAAATTGAACACAAAATGGCAGGGAAATACACGATAATGACGAAAAAGGGGGTAAGGGAGGTTACCCAATCGGAAATCGGAAGAAATCGGACGAAAATCGAAGAACCCTAGAAATTGGGGATCGGCGCTTCTCTGCAAAATCCGACTTCAAAACGCGACGAAACTTCGAATTGCCGGAGGGGATAGCTGCGCCTCGACGAGACGAAGCCGGCGGCGGGTCGCACGCGCCGAACGGCGGCCGGACGGCGGCGGGCGAAGCGCCTGAAGCGGCGTGGGTCTGGGGAAAATCGGGAAGCAGCGCGGGTGCGGGAGAGAGAGGAGGAAAGGGGCTGAAATGATTTTCCAATTAAAATCTCGGGTTCAACTGGTATTTATAGCAAAAATATCTCAAAATACTAATAGCCCCACAAATACATCATGATTCATTAAAAATCATCTGTTTTCAAAAATTCTCTCTCTAACTCAAAAACCCCCTACCGGTGCCCACACCAAGCACCCGAGATTCTGAGTCACACTAAAAACCCAACTCACAGGTTTTCACCGAAATGAGAATACGATCTCAACCTCGGGATCCAACGATCCCAACTACTCAAATAGACGAGCCCAGAAGGCCCAACACCTCGATTAAACTCCAATTGCCACGTAAAACAACTTTACGGGTTATTAACACTCCGGGATTAACATCCATAATTTCTGGTCATCACACAAATCCCTGATATTGCTCCGCATATCTAGGACTAGATATCTTGGGGGACTGGTTTCCTTGCTGAGCGCCGGCAGCAACAAGGGAAATGAGATGAGCTTGGCCTATCAGCTCGGGCTCCCAAAAGAGGTCGCCCGTCGAGTTACTGGAGGGGAAACAGGTGAGGCGGAACAGGTCGGCCAAACAGGTCCGACTTCGCAAAGAGCTCGGAGAGGTAGGCGAGGTCTCGTCGAAGAAAGGCGAGTAACATTCCTTGGAGCCAGGTCGTCTCGTCAGGTGGTATCTTCTAGCGGGTATCAGATATGATAATCGATTCTGATAGTTTTATAAAACCACCATTTGTTGCAAGTTGCAGGCCATCACTTACATGCAAAAGAAACGCGAGAACTTAATTGTGTATATATCTCATATTTTGTTGAATGCCAGATATTGACACAATTTCAAAAAAGTTATTAAAGATATCTACCACATAGCATAACTAAATTTGAAAATAACTACTGCATTTGTAGCTCTTCACCTATAGATAACTATGATGAAACTGTTCTTTAGCAATCTGTAATACAAATTAATTATTACCATTGTGATGTAATATTCATTTGTTGTGCGTAATCCATAATTTTATCACATATCTTCTCAGAATTATTTTACAATCTGAGAACTGCGGGATAATAGACGAAACCTCATGTAGACCCACTAGCGTTCATTTATTGTAAAATTTAAATAATCGATTTGATCGGTTTTATCCATTTTTAATTATTTTAATGTAATTAAATAATTAAAATAAGAGAAAATTAGAAAAAAACTCTCCAAACCTACTTTCAATTTTGGATTTACCACCCACTATAAAATTTTAAACAGATTCCCCCTAGTTTAAAATAAACTTATTGTTCACTCCCTCCCTTCTTTTTTAAGATCATAATACCCTTTACTATATGAATTTGCCATGCAGGTGCCTTAATGAACATGAGATCCTTCAGTCTCTGTCATCTTCAGAAAACTCAAGAGCATACTTTTGCAAAAGACTCATAGTTCATGATAAATTTTTAAGCCCTAATAATTCCCTTACCCTATGTAAAATAAATAACAGACACATCATGCTTCCGAATTACAATAAAATTTTAACAAACTGAAATATACAATTTTGACTATAACGGAATCGAGTGAGGTGGATTGCAAAGCCACCATTCGAAAAATTACTGTCTCCAGACTGTTTGACGAATGACTCCTCAACATCCAACATCAGCCCCTCATGCGAGGTAGTCTGCAAGTTATCCGACCCCTTCAGAAACCGCACAACACAACCCTAATTCGTTTTCTGCCTTATGACGTACGGTAAAATCAAGATATAAGAAAGATTTTAAAGAAATATGAGAGATAGATTAGCAATAGCCTTTATTTTATTCTGAAAATACTTATAATATCTATTACATTGAAACGTTTCCTTTTAGAAGAAGATGGACTTGTTTAGCCTATCATGTAGACGAGGCTTGACTCAAGAACTCATAAACTGAAATACATAACAATATTACAAACGATTACAAAAGAAAGAAAGAAAGAAAGAAAACCAAGCTACGAAAGATGAAATACAAAGCTTGGAAACTAAATTTTTATTCTCAAAAACTTATGGAGAATTTTCGTTGTCCTTAGCTTCCTGAATGCCTTGGTATTTATAGAAGTATGAAGGTGGATGTGAAATCCGGACTTTCTTGTTTTTAAACATACGTCATTGCATGCATCTTCTTTCTTGTTTGGTTTCTTATGGTCCCTTCTACTTTCGGTAGAAGAGGTTGTCCTACCATCTTGTTTTCTTTTGATAATGGTAGTGGTCCTTGTCAGAGTCGTTACTTTTGTCTCCCCGTGGTCCCTAGGAATTTGATTTTTGCGGTGCGTATGAGAATCTTCCACGTTTGTCTGGTCCCGATTTGTCTTCTTTCCTCTAGTCACTCTTGACAGTGATTCCTTTCCCGAACAGTGGCTCTTTTTGCTTGCTCGGACAGATGTAATCCTGCCATCTTCCATCATGAGCCATGTTGCAGAACTTTCAGCAAGTTTCTTTGGTCGCCAGAATCTTGTTATTCCACAATATTTGTCTTTTCTTTTCAAATATTTCCTCGGCAAATTTCGTAGCGTGGCTTGTCATGGAATTAACCATGAATGACATGTTCGTTGTTTTCTGGAAAATTTTAAATGGATACTTGACTTTGTCCATCTCGGTGAGACAGATCCATAATCCCTAGGCTCTTCCGGTAGTGATGTCATCTTCTGTGAGCGGGGAAACTAGTGTTGTTCCTTCAGGCGGTGGCTTGGTAATTGATACACGTTTCTTGTGTTCATTTAAAAACAATTTCGCACAAAAAACGTGTAATGATATCACGTTTCTTGTGTTCATTTAAAAACAAATTTAACAAATAAAGATTCGTAATTGATATTGCAAGAAATTCCGTAAACTTTTTATTTTAAACCTTATTTATTGAATTTTATTATTTAATTAATTTAGCCGGGCTTGGTAAGAGCTTAATGCCCATCTATGATGTACGGACACTAACACAACGACATAAACACGATATGACACGGACTCAGCAACACGACACGACTGTGACAAACATGTATATTTGTATAGATATTATACATGTACTATATTACAAAATGTTAAAATTCATATTTTTTAAATTATAAAACCATGTAAAAACAAAAAAAAAACCTACAAAATTCGAGAAGCGTATGACAAAATATATGTCACTGGAATCACCATAATATCACACATACTAACATAAAATGCATATTACTTCAATTAACATAACGTTTAGCAAGCACGTCAAAATCATTATTCTTACCAAATTCAATCAAGAAGCGCGTAAATAAAAGAATGTCACTGAAATCATTATAGTATCACTCATACCAGCACCAAATACATAATATTTTAATTACCATAAAGTCAAACACATCTAAATTTTATTAGTCAAAAACTTTTTAAATTATATAATTAACCCCAAAATATCATTTATCGGTCGGACACGTCATCGAAAGTCTCCGCCATATCTCTCACAAGTATCCGACATGGGTGTGAGATGTGTTCGATGTGTCTGATATTATCCCAAGTGATTTTCAAAAGTGTGCATTATTCAAACCCTAGGTTTTCCCTCGTCCACAGATTCAAATTTGAAATCCTATTTCTGTAAATGTCTGTTGATCCATGCCTCATCTATTTATACTCTCACCAGCAAAACCACCATATCAATACCATCTACACTCAAGGCGCAACTCCGACCCCGTTCGAATTTCATAATTCCCCAAATTTGTAAAAGTAACTTTGTATTCTACCTAAAGCGATGTCGTTGTGGGCCAACTCCAAGGTTGAGGTCCGCCGCAAGTATAAAGTAGCGGTGGACTCGAAGGAGGGACGCCGGCGGAGAGAGGACAACATGGTTAAGATTCGTAAGAACCGTAGGGAAGAGAATATTCAGAAGAAGCGTAGAGAAGAATCCCACACAAGCGAGAAAAAGGTGTGAAGTTGGAAATGACTGTGCTATGTTATTATTATTTTTTGTTTGTTTTTAATGGATGATAGGGTTTTTGGTGATAAATTTAACGTACGGAACCCTATTTGGATTTCTTCTGAAGTCGCTCAATCTTGTTGTGATTGTTTCTTTAGCAATTGAATGATTTTAGATTGCTGACTTCGTCTTTCAACTGGTTCAGTGATCGGAGTAATAGTTTCAGTTTTAGGATCGCGATTGAAGTTTTCAGGATTGAATCGACTGTAGGGCTTCATAATAGTGATTGGTGTTTTTTTATGAATTTTCTTTTTTTTTTAAAACTACTTTTTCTACGTATACAGTTGAATTTGTTATAGAATCGGTTATTTCCTGCTTCATGGATCTATTTGTGTTATAGAATTTGAATTTGTTGAAAAAACTACTTTTTCTACGTATACAGTTTTTTATCAAAAAGATTACTCATCATGGTCCTCGGACCTGTTTCACAATTTTATTTGGTAATAATTGCATTAGGGTTTGTTAGATTTATAAGAGTGTTGAAACTGCAGGTACAGTTAAAAAATCTACCATCAATGGTTGCTAGTGTTTGGACAGATGATGTCAATATACAGCTTGAGGCAACATCTCAGTTCCGCAAATTACTTTCTTTTGGTGAAGATTTGCATATTTAATTAACCTTTTAAAAAACTTTTTATTTCCAATTTTCTGTTCTTTTTCAATGACCTTGTTTTCCAGAGCGCAGTCCTCCAATACAAGAGGTAATGCAATCAGGCGTTGTTCCTCGCTTCGTAGAATTTCTGATGAAGGAGAACTTCCCACAACTTCAGGTATAAGTTTAAAATATATTTTATAAAGTTTGAAATGTTTTAATTGAATTTTAGACGCTCTTTACGTTGGGTTTTAATTATTCTAAACTTAATGTAGTTTGAGGTTGCTTGGGCTTTGACTAACATTGCTTCTGGGACTTCTGAGCACACTAAGGTTGTAATTGATCATGGAGCTGTCCCAATTTTTGTGAAACTTCTTAGTTCTCCAAGTGATGAATTACGAGGGCAGGTGTGAGCTTATAATAAGAAATGATTTAGTCTTTCTAAAGATCAACAATTCAACTGTTGCCTTTTCTGTTTGGGAATTTTACTTGTACTAATACATGTGTTCTTATATTTTCTCATAAAGGCTATATGGGCTTTGGGAAATGTAGCAGGTGATTCGTCAAAATGTCGAGATCTTGTTCTTGGCCACGGAGCTTTGCCTCCTTTGCTTGCTCAGCTAAATGAACATGCCAAATTTTCCATGTTCAGAAATGCTACCTGGACATTATCAAATTTTTGCAGGGGCAAGCCGCAGCCCGCATTTGAACAGGTTTGTCTCCTAAAGAATGGATGTTTGGTGTTGCATAGTATGAGCATGAATTATTTGTTGTCATTCAGGACAGGATCAAGCATTTTTATGGGTTTTTGTAAAGAATTTCACAAAATTCATAGTTACATCTATTGGTTGTCATTCAGGACAGGAGATGTTATGTTAAGTTAGGATTCTGACATCATAAATATATTATTAATTAATAAGTTGTAGGGTTTCTAAAATTTTAAAATATAGTATAGTTGGTTAGTGTGTTAAATTATAATATTGTAATAAATTATTCTTGTCGGGTGAAAAGTTATTTCAAAAGTTTGACTTTATTGAGATATTTTAAAATGGGTGAAAATGTGTTGTGTGAAATGGAAACGGAAATGGGTTTGTGATGTTTGATTTCATTTTCGAGAATGGGAGAGAGAGTACAGAATATGAAACCAAGCATGCCCAGTTCTTTTAATGATTTTTTAAGGGAGAGTTTCTACTCTGCATTCACGTAAGAAATCAAAATTTATACCGCTTGCTTTTTCTAAAATATTATATTATAATTTATAGCCTTCAAGCTTAATACCTATGTGCCTACCAGCATATTTAGTTGTGCATATCCTAATTTTCTTGATGAACGAAGATAAAATCTTGACTTCGAACTATTTGAAGAATGTTTCATGATGATATTGGCTTATTTACAGACACGGCCTGCACTTCCAATTCTTCGGCAACTTATTCACTCAATGGATGAGGGAGTTTTTACTGATGCTTGTTGGGCACTCTCATACCTGTCAGATGGAACAAATGATAAAATTCAAGTTGTGATTGACTCTGGAGTGTGTCCCCGCTTAGTCGAATTATTGCTGTGAGTATCTATTGCTTACTTTTACTTATTTACATATCATGATTACAATCCTGGCTTCTTCTTTATGATATCCCTGCGAATGAAATACTTTGTTATTACAGCCACACGTCCCCTTCTGTTCTTATCCCTGCCCTTCGAACAGTCGGAAATATTGTCACTGGAGATGATATACAAACTCAGGTACAATCAGAAGTATATGAACTTCACTTGGACTAGCACTTTTTGGATTTCCTCTTGGTGGACCTATATTTCGATCTTAAGTTAAAATAAGTTGGCATGTTATGTAGAAGAATTTGAAAAATGTATTAAAAAAAAACTTTATTAGGGCTCATCTACGTGGCATTAACTCATAAATCATCAAGCGGAGGGGAAATTTCTTATAGTTATCTTATGATCTCCCTTTTCCTTTTCCCTTCATTATGGTTTCTTAGTCAATTATGAAAAGGGGGTGAAATGTCTTTGTAACTCTAGATTCTGTTTTTTTTTTTTTATCGGAGTTGGACAACAATGTTGGTCCATCCAGCCTTTGTTTAAAGTTGGAGAAGTTAGAGGTATTGACATGTTGTAAGTGGTTATCAGCTGGCTTTTGGTTAGAAGGATTTGTTTTTGGTGGGGGATAATTTTTCTGTTGACCTGTGACAATCTCCTGGCTGAGCAGTTTAGTAATTTTTCCAGCATATGATCAACTATAATGTGCTGCCATGTCTTGTAAACCTCTTAAGTGCAAGCCATATGAAGAGCATTCAAAAGGAAGCTTGCTGGGCTATTTCAAACATCACAGCTGGGAACAGAGAGCAAATCCAGGTATAATTTGGTTTTAAAATATGAAAAATACATCTAAAAGGTATATCAACCAGGGGGATTCGTTTTGAAGTTCCGGTAAATTTCTAGATAGGAGGTTGCTTGTCATGACATGTATCTATAATGGATGTAACATTTGTGCTCTGCAGGCTGTCATCGAAGCTAACATAATCGGTCCTCTAGTTCAATTGCTTCAAAATGGAGAATTTGATGTCAAAAAGGAGGCCGCATGGGCCGTATCAAATGCTACATCTGGCGGCACTCATGAACAAATAAAGTGTGTGATAGACATGCTAACATTCCTTCCATTTTATATTCTATCCTACTCTAGCATTTAATTATATTCCTCATGAGCAGGTACCTAGTAAGTCAACAATGTATCAAGCCATTGTGGGATCTGCTTGTCTGCTCTGACCCAAGAGTCGTGATCGTCTGTTTACAAGGGCTCGAAAACATATTAAAGGTAGGGGAAGCTGAGAAGAATCTAGGTCACACTGGAGAGGTCAACCTTTACGAACAGATGATCGATGATGCTGAAGGTCCGGAAAAAATAGAGAATTTGCAAAGTGTTACTGGCTTAGGTCTTAATGGTTTAGTGGGCCTGGTGATACAAAGGAAGATCAATTGCAAGTTGAGCAAACGCAGGAAATGCTGAAACAAAGGGAACGAAGGATGCCGAGAAGATTTGAAGATTACGAAGTTAATAAATAAATAGCAATTGTATAAACTGAATTCAATTGGACATTAGTTAGTGGTTATACATTGGTTAGTTAGAATACAACTGAATGACAGTTACTTAGAGGGCAGTCTAAAAAAACCGAGAATGTATTGTAATTGGGAATCTTGATTCTTGAATAAACAACTTCTCTCATCTTTGTTCTTCATTCAACTCTTTTTCCTCTTCCCCAATTCTCATTTTGGTTGCCTCGAATCCAGCGCTACTAACAAATTGGTGCTCTCGTTGAATGCAGTCACCATGGCTGATGGAATAAATAACTAATGAGTCATGCCCTGCTGACTGTAACCATCTTCTTCACATGTAATGCGTACCTTTATGTATTCCTCAACTTGTTTCATTCTTCGTTCAATTTGCTCAATTAGATTAGCATACTGTATAAAGTGTGTAAATTACTACATTACACAGCAGCACATAGTTTTCCTGCCTGTTGTTTGCTGTCTCCGTTAAAACCACCGCCCGTCAATTTTATTGAGAAGACGATACGGAATAGGATCTGGTGCATGTAAATCAAGTAGACTTTGTTGCAGAGCCAAAAGAATTCTTGCCTAAAGTGAAGAGCTCGGAGATGAGAGCTTGGGCATTAGAAGTGCATGCACTTTGGAACAATTTGAGCAGGAAAGTTTCGAGCAGGGTGGTTCACAGGCCCGATTATAATATGTTGCTGCCGTTGAAGAGTCCGGTCATGATTCTTGGATCCAGATTTAGGGAGGTTTAATACTGGGACTCTTATTGGGTAATATGATTTGTTTTTAATTTTCTGTTTGGTTTCGATTTGTGTTTTTTGTTTGTTGGTTTTCCAGCTTATTTTTGTTCACGTCACTCTGTATCTTTTGAGATGACGACTTATCTCAAATATGATGCAGCTGCAAGTATAGCAATCGAAAGAGTATGCACTAAAGAAACGGCAGGCGGAATTTCTATGCGAATCAAGATCGAGAAAAGGCAAGACTTGAGCCCTCCTTCCCCGAGCCTAATTGAATGGAACCAGAAAATACATGGCCTGGCATGAAATTATAAATTAAAGATTTTGATAACTTTGGAGGATCGACTGTCATTTCTACAATATGCATAATAAATGGAATTGTACATGTTTACAAGAAAATGAGGAGGGAGGACGACCAACTCCGATATTCCCCTCCTTCCTCGAATTGAGTTCCAGTAAAATTTTAGAGTCGGGAATGATTCTTGGGGTATGCGCATATCTAAAATACATAACTCATGGTATCTCTCTTATATCGAACATCAAGTGAACTATTGTTCTATAAAGTCTGTTTTTGTTTATTGAAGAATTTATACTCCAATAGTTCTATAATCTGATAAAATTGGTAAAGACTGGAACATGATTTGATTCAACTTCAAACTAATTTTCTTGATGCCCGATTGGTTTTTCCTTTAATTGTTTCATTACACGATTCCTTTTGTTGAAAACACATTGAATGGTTTGATGCAGGGGATTGTTAGCAAGTATTAAATGTATGACACTGCAAAAGGGATTGTCTATAATCTTATTCCCTTACAGAGGAATTTGGTTATGTTCTGAATGGTGCAAGGGCATATTACACTGATAGAAGGTAAGGGATATTTGCCAAAATTAGTTTCATGCTCTTAATAGAAGTGAAAATCACTCCATTTTCCACAACGTAAATTTCCTTTATAATGTACGATTTGCAGTCAGCCACTTATCTCGAGTTCAATGGTATATACAATCGGACAGGTGATAAGGATTTGGTTGAGAAATCACTTCCTGCATTATTTGAAGGAGCGTGGCTTTTGGAATTCGGGTACTAAAAGATCTTTCTTTTTGTAACTGACAATATCTAATTTGTTGGAGAAAATAATTGAAGACATAATACAATAGCCTTGAAGCATGAGAATCACTATCCGATAAACAATATTTCTATATTATAAAAATATGTTTCGCAGGATACACAAGACATGAAAATTCCCTTGAAAAATACAGGAAAAATTAAGAATTATTGTTCTTCATGGCTTCTTCTATTTATAGAATGAAGATGTCTTTTCATGAAAGAACGCAGTCATTCATTAATGGTGCATTGAAAGTTCACAACCATTCGTAAATGGTTCCATTGAAAGGTTACAACCATTCGTAAATGGTTCCATTAAAAATTTATAACCATTCGTAAAAGGTTGCATCGAAAAGTCACAACCTTTCGAATGATGCCCCAAGTGCCCAAGTGTCTAATCTTGACTATTAATATAATTACAAAGTCCAAGCTCACTTTCATAGTGAAGCCCACACTTTTAGGCCTTACTATTTTAATATTACAAATGGGTATCTCGTTATAACCATTCAATATTCTTCCAACGTTGGATTACTTTTGTGTTACACACAAATATACAACATAATTTTCGTTGGAATTCGCTTCTCATTATCAATGTCTGTAGTGTTAGTTTTTTCATGAGAGTTCATATTATCAAAGGGATCCGTAAGATGATCATTGAGGATGCTGAAGGTTCAACTCACACTCTAAGTCGTTATTATGCAATGTGGAATCAACAAGGCCAGAGTCATCAACTAAGGTATAAAATTCTCCGACTTATTGGTGAGCATTTACATGTGAGATCATATAAATGTATCAAATACTACAATTGATGGTAATGTTATATCTCATATTTTTCAAACTATACAATAACGATGACATCAAATTTTGATAGTTGCGCCATGCCAAGAACAATTATTGGATGATGGGATAGAAATGGTTCTTTGGTTCTCAAGAGTGTTTTCACATTGCAGGACCAGGAAACGGCATCCAAGCTCTCAAATAATTGTGAGAAAATGCAGCTTTACCGGGAACTGACATCAGGTGCCGAATCTGGATGGGATTTCAGTACTAGATGGATGAGATAGCTTAATTTCTTCATTATCATTGTATATAATTTGGCATAAGATCCAAGTCGAGGTATATGCATATTAGCATAAAATACCCAGCAAGCTAAATGTTAGCCCGATGGGTTTTATGAGTTCTAACTCAATTAACGGTCTCATAAACACTATAAATATAAGGTTCACTCTAGGGTTAAAGAGATCATTCAATACACTCTCATTCAATTTGCTCAGGTTGGTTGGACTCGATGATCACTTCATACAGATTGATTTCACTGTTCTCGGTATTTCTCTTTTCGTGCGTTATATTATGATATTTGCATGTTTTTTATATATGAATCAGGCGTAATCAATCCGTCCCTGGGTCAAATTTGTTACTGTTTATTTTCCGCTGCGTTTGGATCTGGCGACAGGGTATGGAAACCCAACAATGCATAGAATCACAATGAAACATGATCCATTTTAAACAAAGTTTCTCACGTGTTATCATATGATTTTTTTCATCAGAAATGCGTTTGATTTAGCTACGACTTCAATTATATAGCATTCATACTGAATGTAAGATTTAGATGGTTATGCATTCATTAACTTTTTTCTTCCTATATATGATGTGAATTGGTCCATTGTTATTTTCAAAGTAGATGGAAATCGACATTTCCTCTCTGGCACACAGTATTGGAGATTCTGGTTCAGCGGCATGCTTTAGAGAGGCTTGAGAGGCTAGAAAGAAGGCCATAAATTCAAATATCTGGAATGCAGAAATGGGATAGTCGGTTGATTACTGGTTGGGTAATTCAAATGTATAAAAGCTGGTGCCTTGGAGATTGACTACAGTTATGTCCTATCTTGTCATCTAATTTTTTTTTCTTGATCTTGGTTTTTGGGCTTTCAGGATGTTATTACATCGCATGATTCGAGCCAATATTTGCCCCAAATTTCGTCCCCTTGTGGATCCAGCCATGTAATTCAGATCTGGAATTTTCAGGCTTTTTTGACATATGATTTCAATCTACCATTTCAAGGATGGAGAAGCTTTAGCTACCCATCAGATGCAGCATTTCTCATCTTTTAGAGTTTTTGTAGAAGTAACTTTATTTGTCTTTAATTTTGTCTGTTTAAAGATTAGTCTTCCCCATTTTATTTCTCCCTCAAAATTTCAAGCACAAAAAGTTATATCGGTAAGGAGGTCAACCAGTAGAGTCGAATCACCTTTAACCAAAAATATACTAAATTTTACATTATGGCCTACTGCCTTTAATCTTTAACGTTTTGTTCTTAAAATGCATTACACTGAAAATATCATGTTATATCATAGTTACTAAACTATGATGATTAATGATTCTGTAACAGTGACTAAATTTGTGTATCAACGACCATAATTATTTCATTATTTGCTTTCATTTTATGCATATGTTTAGATGCTAAAACAGTGAACACGGTTATCAATAGCCTCCAGAGTTCAGGGCTGGTTCATTCAGCTGGGATAATGACTTCTTTGACAAATTGATGACAACAATGGCGACTCATACAATGTCTTCTATCTTTTTTTTCCCGGAAGTCATAACAGTCGTTTCATGGTTAATGCAACCGCTAAATTTGTGTGTATTGATGATATTCACGGATTTTCCAAATGGATGGGCACATATTCAACACATGATTGTTGAAGGCCTTGTCAGGAGTGGATCCGAGACTCCACA
The DNA here is from genome assembly GCA_907163345.1 of Haberlea rhodopensis. NCBI lineage: Eukaryota > Viridiplantae > Streptophyta > Magnoliopsida > Lamiales > Gesneriaceae > Haberlea > Haberlea rhodopensis. The sequence continues at coordinate 1,096,850 of CAJQUN010000102.1, forward strand.
TACCATTGCACATGATATTGCAGTGAAGTGGATAAGAACAAACTACGTAGCATTTAACAAAAATGATGCACGAGAAATATGATGTACGAAAGGTGGGGACAGTGGAGGTGGTGGCGAATGATTCGTCTGGGTTGACAAATCGGAGTGTAAGGTTGACCGCATGGAAAACATATTTCCCTATCCCAACAATGTAGGAATTCCTCGTGCGTCACTCCCATTTCCTGGTACTATGTTTTTCATTTTGTACTTCAATCTTCTTTTAGGTTTTAATTTATGGCATGAAAATGTAGGTGTTTTAGAATTTTATGTCTTTAGGTACAAAAATATAAATATTAAAATAAACTTTTTTGGGGCATCAGGTATAACACCTATTGTCTGATGATGTGTGTGAATCAGATATAGCATATGATGGTATATGATAGTAACTCGTCTAAGAAACCTTGGATAGAATAAGATAAGATACGCACAAAATACTAAGTTGCGGTGCCAGAAAAACTAATACATCGTATATTTGTCAATTGCTACTGGATAAAAATAATATTATGTATATAAATAAAAAAATAAAAAAATAAAAATAAAAAGAAAGCACATAATAATCACATGACTATTCTACCTGCCAAAGTTAATTTTCAAAGATTATCACATGAATAAAATAAATAACCGCTATAAAAGAAATCGGCAAACGTGTGTTATAGTCTATGATGCACGCACACTCTTAAAAATCAGTCGGTTCAGTGTCGGACATTCCTTGGACACCGACACTCTTCGAACACTCATCGAACACGTGTCAGACACGCCATGTGGCGTGTCCTTAATTTTATTAAAAACATAAAATCGGACACCCATGTCGGACACTCTCCTCAAAATCGGACACCTTGTCGGACACAGTCGATGAGCATATCTGACACAAAAATGACACTTTTGGGTGCTAATTGTACATTTAAAAAGTTTTTTGGCTAAAATGAAAATTTGACCTGTTGGTCAAACTTTATATTAATAGAAGTAATTTACATTTGTTGCTAGTATGAGTGATACTGTGATAATTTCAGTTACATACATTTATATAAATTATTTTTGAATTTGCTAAGAATATTTTTAGTGTTATCTTTTATTTGAACGTGTATGTTAAACTTTATATGAATTAAAGTAATATGTATTTGGTGTTAGTAAGAGTGATACTATGATGATTCCAGTGACATGCATTTATTTATATGCCTCTTGAATTTGGTAAGAATATTTTTTTATTCTTACATGGTTTTAAAGTTTATAAATGTGAATTTTAGTATTTGTAATATAGTATAAGTATAATATATATAAATATAAAAATATATAGGTGTGCCTCAGCCGTGTCGTATCATGAAAATTTTGAATATCCGTGTCGTTGTATCCGTGTCGTGTCTTGTCAGTATCGCCGTGTCAGAGTCCGTGCATCGTAGCCTATTGTAAAAGAAATAACACATCCATTAGTTATACCTGATCATTTTCCAAAATTGGCAAATATTTATATTAATTATCACAAATGTATGCTTTAGTAAAAAAAATTAATTTGACTTGAATATTTCACTTATTTAGGGCATTACATTCACATTTTATAGTAGATCATAACCATTGCTGGTTGCTCTACGGCAAACAAAAGCCGGTGATGCGAACTAAAATCTGGGCTAGCATTGGGTATTTCTCCAGTAGAAGAAGATTCATGAAACAACGAGCATGGAAGCATCTGTTTCGTCGTATCCTGAGACTCGCAGATTTTGTCTATACTGCATTGAAAGACCATCAACATGATATATAAAAACCTCAACATCATCAACTCTACAACCACCAAAATAACATTTAAACATCAACTATCAATTGAAGTTTCATGAAGATCCCTCACCACACAGCCGCAGCCTAAGAAGCCAATTTTCGATTATCAATTCGATGGTTAATTAATTGTTCTTATTTAATAAATAATAGTACAATTATATAAAAATAATAACAGGGAAAAAATTATATTAAAATATAGGAAGTAAGCGATAGTGACGATAATAATTAAAGATGCTAACGTAATCTAGATTAGAGTTGGTTTACTTCATATATCATATTTTGGTCATTCAATAGCACCCAAAGGTATCCCATAACTTTTCAAAATGAATCTATAAGTACCCAAAATGTCACATTGCTGGATTATATTAACATCCTTTCAAAGAAGTAAATCTGTATAAATCAAAATTAAGAGCTCGTATGTTAAAATTTCTAGTACTCTATTAACAAATGTTTCATTTTATAACTTTTTTTAAACAGTTATTATTCCAAACACATGCAATTTTGTTTAGGTGCACTAGGATACAACAACTTGTCGGGGGAATTCCACCACACTTTCTAAAGTTTGATGAATCTTCCTATATGGGTAATTCCGGTCTTTATGGACATCATATTCTCAGTAATTATTATCCCGAAGAAGATGGAATCAATCACCATGTCTATTGGATTTGGTTTTGTCATTGGCTTTTGGGGGAACCTTTTGAACAATACTACTCAACAAGTCAGCAAGATTTGCATATTTCGAATTGTTGAACAGTATTGAAGACATTTTCAGACTAAGTATGTATTTTTTATATTTCTCTCGAATGTTGCTAATTGGTGTAGATTTACCCGTGTCTTCCGCAGGTTATGATTAGCAAGCTGTAAGCTTCAGACGATCAAATCATGTTTTTTTCAAAAAATTATCAGTTAGGCTCCGTACAAATGCAAAGTTCTTTATGGTGGTTTGTCCATGTCCAACTATTATATTTCACTGTCAGGTTCCCAAATGCAATAGAGTAATGGTAAAACCTTCCATCTTGAATTGATTCAAAAGTCGTTTAACGATCTTGAAATTCGATCAATAGAGTAGTGAAGTTCATCACAATCTTGTATAGTATTTCACAGCAAGCGGTATCCGAGCCAGGTTCTTCAAAGATGACATCAACTTCCAGGTTAAATATTGACAAGTTCTTAGGCACGAACGACTTCAGCCTATGGCAGATAAAAATTAAGGCTCTCTTGGTACATCACGGACTTGCAGATGCAATCAATCAATAAGCCCTGAAGGAAACAGATACAAAGAAGATCGTGGGTATATATTCTAAGGCACACAATGCAATCTTGTTAAGTCTGGGAAATGTGGTCCTTCTCGAGGTTGCAGAAGAAGATTCTGCATTGTCAATGTGGCAAAAACTCGAAGTATATACCTCAAGAAATCTCTGGCTAACAAGCTGTACTTGAAGAAATCCTTATATACAATACATATGGAGGATGGAAAGGACCTACGAAAGCATATGGATGATTTTAACTCAAGAACTTAGTTATCAAAGTTGAAGAAGAAGATCAGGCAATACTTCTTCAGAGTTCTCTGCCTAAGCTTATGAGCATTTTGTTGACACCATGTTATATGGCAAGCAATCGCTCACAATGGCAGAAGTAAAATCAGACTTGAACTTTAAGGAAATACAGAGACGGCGTGACACAAAAGAAGAACAAAATGGCTAAGGACTGATAGCTAGGGGCAGGCCCACGAAAAGTAACCTCAAGAAACCGATCAATGCCCAAGTATAAGGGGAAGTATAAGTGTTTCACATGCCATAAAGAGGGCACTACGAAAGGGACCAAGACAGGGATGAACAACATGGAGATGCAGCTGTGGTTAGTGATGGCTATGATTCTGCAGAAGTCTTACTGACTGCAGAATCTGATCCTAGCGAAGCCTGTATAGAAGATTTAGGTTTTGATAATGATTTCCCTTGAATATATTGCTTGGCTAATGAGCCTTATATAGAGATTACAATGTACAAGGATAATGATAATGATAATTACAAATAACTAGATTTGAATTACAAAGATAAGATATGGGTGAATCTTGAAGATCATGTGATATCTTTAATACGCCCCCGCAAAATTGACGTGCCATCGGCAACAGAGATTTTGGAACGAAGCAATTCGAATCTTGGGCGATGAAGAGGCTTTGTAAGAATATCAGCCAGTTGATCAAGGGTATTGACATACGAGACACTGAGGAGGCCCTTTGTAGACAAGTCACGAACAAAGTGGATATCAATAGCGATGTGTTTCATGCGGGAGTGCATGATCGGGTGAAGGGCCAGTCGCGTAGCACCAATGTTGTCACAAAGTAAGCGAGGTGAGGCACGGAGGGAAATACCAAGGTCCTGAAAAAGATGCCTGATCCAGCACACCTCAGAAGCTGCTGACGCTAAAGCGCGATATTCAGCTTCCGTTGAGGAACGAGCAACTCCAGTTTGCTTGCGTGAACGCCAAGAAATAGGATTCGGGCCAAGGAAGATGATGTACGCTGAGGTAGACTTGCTATCACGTGGATCACCACCAAAGTCTGAGTCAGAATATGCGGTTAAGGACAACTCAGGGGACTTGCGGAGAAGCAAACCATTATGCAATGTCCCTTTTAAATATCGAAATAACCGTTTCACAGCACACCAATCTTGAGCAGTAGGAGATGCCATTGATTGAGCAAGGCGATTGACCGTAAAAGCAATGCCAGGGCGGGTCAAAGTTAGATATTGTAAGCCTCCAAGAGCACAACGGTATTCAGTGGGATCCACGGAACCAGTTGTGGAGACAGAAGGTTTTGCAGCCATGGGTGTCATTAAAGGTTTGGCACCATCCATGCGATGTCGTTGCAGCAGATCCACAGTGTACTTATGTTGTGAAAGGAAAAGGCCTTCCTTGCAACGTGCCACCTCAATGCCAAGGAAATAAGACAATTGACCAAGATCCTTAACAGCAAATTTGGACTGAAGGTGCATAGTTACTTCAGTGATGTGAGACTGACTCGACCCAGTGATGATAAGGTCGTCCACATAGACGAGAACAAATAAATGGACCTTATCACGTTGGAAAGTAAAGAGGGAGGTGTCGGAGCGAGACTGTGTAAACCCAAATGAGAGGAGAACAGAACTCAATGCCTGATACCAAGCGCGTGGAGCTTGTCGAAGTCCATATAAGGATTTTTTGAGGCGGCATACATGATAGGGATGAGCAGTATCAATGAACCCCGGGGGTTGAGACATATATACAGGCTCCTGGAGAGTACCATGTAAGAAGGCATTGCTGATATCAAGTTGGCGGAGAGGCCAATTTCGCATTAAGGCAATAGATAAGACAGTCCGAATGGTGACTGGTTTGACAACTGGGCTGAAGGTCTCCGTGTAGTCGATACCCGGTCGTTGATGAAATCCTTTGGCAACTAGGCGGGCTTTAAACTTATCAATGGTCCCATCAGGTTTACGTTTGATACGAAAAACCCATTTACAGCCGATGATATTAGATTTGGAGGGAGGTGTCACAAGATCCCACGTGCCATGTTTGGTTAGAGCCGTGAATTCCTCAGCCATGGCATCACGCCATCGTGAATCAGAGAGAGCTTGAGTGACACAAGTAGGTTCGATGTCCGCCGGTAGAGGATGCTTTGTCGCAGAGTTGATGGTCTTGGGTTTAAAAATATTGTTTTGGCTCCTGGTACGCATGAGATGAGTGCGTTGAGGCACATTGGACTGAGTAGAAAGATCATGACTATCAACAGAAGAAGTGGACTGTGAAGGTGCAAGTGAGGATGAGATAGCAGGACATGACGGCGGCACGGACAATGGCTGTACATCAGACGAAATGACTGACAAGGAAATAGGTATAGGAGTCACAGTGGCGTCATTCCTAGGTGCAAGACTTTGTGTAGCAGATGAGTCCGTGGTAAAAGGAAAATGAAATTCCATAAAACGAACGTGGCGTGAAATAAACACGCGACGAGACTCCAAGTCATAGCAGCGGTAAGCACTTTGAGAAGTAGAGTAACCCAAAAACAAACATGGTCGCGATGGATAGTCCAATTTTCCTTTGGCATAAGGTTTTAGCCATGGATAACACAGACATCCAAATGTGCGAAGCTTAAGGTAATTTGGTTCTCGATTAAAGAGAATGGCAAAGGGGCTGTGATTGCGGAGGACAGGTGTGGGCAACCGATTGATAAGATAAACCGCCGTTGCCAGGCATATGTCCAGAAACCCGTAGGGAGATGAGCATGGTGTAATAGTGCACGTCCGGTTTCAAGAATATGACGGTGACGACGTTCAGCAGTGCCATTCTGCTGAGGGGTATGAGGAGCTGTTGTGAGCCAACTAATGCCAGAAGCTGCAAAATATTGTCTCAGGGCAATAAATTCTCCACCGTTATCACTGTAAAAGTTCTTAATATTGTGTCCAAATTGGTTTTCAACAAGCGACTTAAACTGTTGCAAAATAATAGAAACCTGAGATTTAGCAGCCATGGGAAACAACCAACAATACTTGCTATAATGATCAACCAATAATAAGTAAAAGCGAGAACCATCAACCGAAGGAGCAGAAGTAGGACCCCATACATCAGCATATATATAGTGCAGAGGATGTAAAGCAACCAGAGATGTTTTATTAAAAGGCAATTGTTGAGTCTTACTCACAAGACATGAATCACAAAAATTGTCTGTACCAGAAGACTTAGTCGAAATAGGTAATTTAAAACTCGAAATAATAAAAGAACTAGTTTTGACGGACGGATGCCCAAGTCTAGCATGCCAAGTAGCAGGAGATGCACGAACACCGAGGAAGGCAAAATGTGCAGTGGACTTCAGATGGAATGAAGGTGGGTGAATATGATAGACACCATTATTACATGCTCCGCGTGCCAGGGGCTCCCCCGTAAGTGGATCCTTCACAATAAAATGAGACGGATAAAACTCAACAGAAACATCATTAGCTTTAGTAAATTGGTGCACCGACAGAAGATTGTTGCTGGCCGACGGAACACATAGAACATTAGATAATGTAAATTTCCGACCAGGAAAGTTAAGAACAGATGTACCAGTATGAGAAATGGGGAGACCAGTGCCATCAGCAATGTGAACTTCGTCAGTCCCGTCATATTCAGAATGAATTGTAAGATTCTGGAGGTCATTAGTCAAATGATGCGATGCTCCGGAATCCATGAGCCAAGGCTGTTGAGTGGGTGGTGCGGAGATGGATTGCGCAACACTGGCAGTAGGCGATATTTTGCGACAATAAGGAGCAATATGGCCAGGGTAACCACACAATTGACATACAACCTGAGCACGCTGTTGAGAGTTCCAGCCAGGGTTATTACCACCGCGAGATCGTTGCTGACCACGACCAGAACTGCTGCCACCACGACGCTGGGAGTAGTGACCACGCGAAGAAGATTGGTGGCGTGACGGCGGACGAACATTGGAGGCGGCTGCCGGAGAGTGAGAAGCAGTATTAGCCGTCGCAACAAGATTACTGGTATGAGAATCCAAGCGTCTGAGATAGAGTTCATGACCCACCAACATATCATGAAGTTCGGCAAACTGTAATGACGTCTCACGGGCACGAATAGGAGCGGCTATTTCACGATAAGCATGTCCAAGGCCATTGAGAATGTAGAGAGTAATGTCATCATCAGACAAGGGTTTGTCAATGATTGCCAATTCATAAGTTTTGGATTTGATTAATTGTAAAAATTCACTGACAGATTGAGAACCAAGATTGGCACGAGAAAGATCGTCCTTGATGTGCATAACACGAGCACGCGATTTGCTAGCAAAAAGGCGGCTGAGGGTGGACCATGCATGGGCCGCTGTGGTTGCAGACGAAACCAGAGGGAGGATTTCTGGAGATAGTGGTCCGAATATTGCAGCAAGCAAGAGTTGATCTTGCTGAAACCAAGCGCCAAATGCATCAGATTCGACGGCTGGTGTGGAAGTCGTTGCATCGAGATGGTGGGATAGATTGTATCCATTAAGAAGTGCTGTAAGGTGGGCACGCCATGACGGGAAATTGGCAGCGGTTAAACGGATGGGAATATGTTGATGGGCAGTGAGGGGGATGATAGGGTTGGTGAGGTTCGGGTTTGAAGTATCGGTGTTTGTTGAGGAAGACATGACAGTAGGTTATGGGATGAGAAGGTGTATGGCAGATTGGTGATGGTTGGATTTGCTACAGCCGTCGGAGAGAGGGAATTAGGGTTGTTGATGGAGGTTGGCGGCTGAAGGGAAACCGAAGGAGAAGAGGGAAAGAAAAAAAAAATTTGATGCTCGTGAGAGACTTATTGTGGCTCTGATACCATATAGAAGATTTAGGTTTTGATAATGATTTCCCTTGAATATATTGCTTGGCTAATGAGCCTTATATAGAGATTACAATGTACAAGGATAATGATAATGATAATTACAAATAACTAGATTTGAATTACAAAGATAAGATATGGGTGAATCTTGAAGATCATGTGATATCTTTAATAGCCTGGGTGTTGGATTCAGGGTGCTCCTTTCACATGTGCCCCAAAGTGACTAATTCATCAATTTAAAGGAGGAAGAAATGGGCAGCGTATTTCTGGGAAATAACAAAGCTTGTAAAGTCTTGGGAACTGACTGTATAAAATTAAGAATGGATGATGGGTATGAAAGAATCATCACTATGGTCTGGTACGTTCCAGGGTTAAAAAGGAATTTATTGTCTATTGGTACATTAGACGCAAATGGGCTTAATTTTAAAATAGAAGGTGATGTTTTAAGAGTGTTTAAGGGAGCCTTGACAGTGATGAAAGGTGTGAAACATAATGGGTTGTATATCCTTGAGGTTAGAACCATTATTGGCTCGGTAGATTCAACCACAGACGAAGTGGACAGGACTCATTTGTCGCACCTAAGGTTAGGTCACATAAGTGATCGAGGACTTAGTGAACTAAGTAAACAAAACATGTTGTGTGGGGATAAATTAGGACCACTTGAATTCTGTGAAGCACGTGTCTTTCGGAAAGTTGTAGAGTAGTCCAAAGGAGTCCTGGACTACGTACATTCGGATCTATGGGGACTCTCAAGAATACCAACACAATACGGTGCTAGATATTTATGTCACTGATAGATGATTATTCTAGGAAGCTATGGATTATCATTCTAAAAACCAAGGACATTGAATATAATAGGATTTTAAAAACTTTGATTTAATATTTATATAAAATTCATACCTTTTCGGTACTCATTCAAGGCATTCATTAAAATGATGGTTACTGATGAGAATGGATAAGAAATTAATTATTACTTATAATTAATAATTGGGATGAATAATTTAAGATAATAATAACGGAGGGATTAAGTTTTATTGGAATATATAAAATTAACTATACATGATCAATATCAATTTTAAAAAAGGGTATATAATATTCCGAGTAATTCACCATTATATGAATCAGAGCGAATAAAGTTATTCCCAACATATGCAGAGCAACGTTTTCATTAATATTTTCAAAATACAACTTCACCTTCCATCTCACATTTTCATTTTCATATATTAAATAATTTAGCCTATAAAACAACATCTGAAATTATTATATATTATTCTTGACACTCAATACATTTTAATATTTTTTTACTATTTTATTTCATTATATTTTAAGTATTATTTTATTATTATTATTAAACTAAAATAATGATGTATAATTTAAAATAATAATCTTGTAACTTAAAAGTGATTTAATATATAAAAATGAAGAGGTGTGAGAGAGTCCTATTAGTAAATTATGGAAGAGAGAAAATTATAAGTTATTAAATAGAATAAACTCAATTAATTGTGCAACTGATATATATATATATACATATATATATATATATATATATATATATATATATATATATATATATATATATATATATATATATATATATATATATATATATAGTATTATTAGAATTTATGTTAGATGAAAAAAATTAATAATATTCTACAGTTGTTATTTAATTCTATTGTAATATTTCATAGAATTAATTGAGGCATGTGTGGTTCCTCTTTGATTCATACAAATGAATCTAATTGTGAGAACATGATATAATTTTTATTTTTGGGGAAATATACTATCTTAAAATTAATGAAGTTTCGAAAAAAAAAGTTATTGATTTGGAAATTATGAGGAATTTTAAAGATCCAATCTCTATTTATGCAAACTAATATACGTAGTTATTATTATCGTCGAGAAATTATTAATATGGATAAATAATTTTATATAATAATTCTATATGTTGAAAGTTAATTTTATATAATAATTCTATATGTTGAAAGTGGTTTAGTATGGAGAAATGAGGTGTAAGCTAAAGAAGGTACATATATCTATATATATATGTGTGTGTGTGTTTGTGTGTGTTATCATCAGGGGTGAATCTAGAAAATTTATCGAGGGGGCAAAAATTAATTATATAAAAATAAACCAAAGTTCATGATAAATATTCGAGTTAAAAGACTGTAGTTAAAAACGAATAGGTAAATAATTATAATGCAATTATTTCATGAACGATACTTGCTTGATTTATAGAAATAATACAATTTGTATAATGCTCGATTCATTGATATTCAAGGAAGAGACTTGCTCGATTTTAAAAAAAAGACGATAGCATGTTTTTTTTATATGTTTAAGAGACTCATTTCAGGTGGAGAGTTATAAAATTGTAGAGGTGTCAATGAAGTACTTTGTGTGAAATGTTTTTGATAATTTACTGATATTTTGTATTTGTCAAAACATGAATTGTAAATTATTACACTGCATAATGTTATTCCGGATATGAAGAAAATGAAAAGTATAAGTGTTTTGTTTCATACTGATAAATCATTGGTTTCACTGACAATATGTTTATCCATACCTTCAGATTATTATAATCAAGACCAACATTTACACATTATGTTCGGTATTTTGTGTTATAACTCATATATTTTTTATTTATATTTGTCGAATCTTGACTTATATTTATCTTATCAATTTATTTAATTTTCTAGCGATTATAAATTAAAATTTATGATAACTAGTGTATTTCTTTAAACATTTGATTTTGAAGCCATCTATAATTATGAATCATATAGAATTATAAATTTACAATCCAATAACTATCCACAATTTTTTAAAAAAAAAAGAAAACAAATTTAACATAAATATCACAATGAAAGCATATCCATGAAGAATCGAACATAGGTTGATGGAATAGAAATACCGGCCCTGACCATCAGACTAAGCTTACATGTTTGTCAAAGTTGTAGTAATAAGTGTTTTCATCAGGTTATGTAAAATAAGTAATAATAATCATTGAATCATATGAATATTGATGACCAAAGTTAAATTCTAGATGTCATTTTTTTCTAATTATTGACCCTATGTTTTCCATGATTGCCCATGAATGATTTCATATTCATGTACAATTTGTGAGCAAATTGTCAATTCACAATTAAAAACTTTGTCATTGTCTCTATACTTTTATAGGTATATAGATATAGATATAGACAGATTATTGGAGAGATAAATTTAATTTTTCATCAATCTGTTACAAACTATATGTAGAACGTAATGAAAATATACTACAGATGATCATCCATTATTGTTTAAAATAGAAATAATTCATAATTCAATTGTTATAGGAAAACAAAAATAAGTTACATAAATTTTGATTTTGACTTTATAAATAGTTTTTAAAAAATTCAACTTCTTTATCCAAACAAATGTTATAAAGATTGAGAGAAACCATAGAAGGAGAGCAATGGTCAAGAATAAGGCAAAATGATCAAAGCTGTGGTATACCATATTAAACGCGTTTAATACATAAAAATATATATTTTAATTTCAGTATTAACATTATAAATAGTACTAGTAAAGAAGTTCTATTGTAATATAATATGTTTACATATATATTCCCCCCTCTCTTTTTCCTTTTCCATTTAGGAATTTGTCTTTACAATCATTGAATGGTTTGTTCTTTGATATCTCATAGGGTAGTGTTCAGGGGTAGCCAACAACATTTCACAATAAAGATCTAATGATCCTTGTTCTTTTGGTGGTTGTCAAGAATATTTCCAATTGAAGATCTAATGATCCTTGCTCTTTTGGTGAATCTGAGTAATATTTGTATATGCATTTCTATATTTTTATTTGTATGCATATGTATGTATCATATATATTGTCACGAACATGTTCAAGGGCGGACTTACCCTTGGGCCGTGCTCCATCGCCAAAAATAAATATACTTAAAAACAACATTTTTTTCTCAAAAAGAAAAATTGTATTTTATCCCCCCAAAAAGTAAACTCTACCCGTAAAATTATATTTTGACCCTCTAAAATTTTTTTGCCCTACATTTTTCTTGTAATATGTTTGCCCCCTTCCCAAAATTCCTCCCACCCCTAAACATATGCATGCATTTTTTTTGGGTGGCATCATCCTCCCTCAACTTTTTACAGGAAGGTGTTATTGGAGCCAAGATTGGTAAAACAATCTTCGAGCATCTCCAATGCATACTCTATTTTAAAGTAAACGGTTAAATGGTGTAGAAATCCTTCTCCAACCGTGCGGCATTATTTTGATGTAGGGCTACAATGGTGCAGCACTTTAGCAAACCCTATCTATATATTATAGGGCTTTGATTTCAAGATTCTATGAATGGAGCTATATCTATCACTTTTGATTTTTATTTTTTATGAATATTAAGACATATTTATGATTTTTTGGGCAATTTTTTTATATTTTCAATGTAGATATTATTTATAAATATTCTTTCTAATTTTAAATTTATATTATTTGTTGGCAATGATTAAATTTTAATATTTTCGTAGTTTTTCGGTCGCTAGAGAATTTTGTTATGGATGAAATATATGAAATATTAGAAAAGTTTAGTAGTTAGTTACTTCTAATTTTTAGATAATTTAATTTAAGTCAATAGTTTCTATTTTTAATTTTTTTTATTATGATTAGTTTTAAATTTTATTGTAATATATGTCAAATAGAGTAAACTTATAATTAATATTATTTTATTTTGAAAAATTTATTTTCGTCCCTCTAAAAAAGTTTTCTAGGTATCTGAGTCAGTGATACATTGAGAATTCGGATTGATTTATAAACTAGATACATTCATGCGGCGAAAGTGTTAATATTTCAGGTGCTTTTTTGTTCATAGAGAGATCATTTACATGTAATGCGTATATATTACAGTATAATAAAATAAAAGTTATGGTGACACGATGAGGATGAGGAAGAAAATTTGATACATTTTAGATATGTTGGTGATAATTTACCGATATACTATCAATAATAAACACTTTATACCTTGTGATTTGTAAATATGCATTTATCCTCATGTAGTATCCCTAATAGATACTTACTCCATGTGGTTTGTAAATAAACAGTTTATCACATTGTGGTTTTTAAAATATGCATTTTACCTCATTTGGTTTGTAAATTTAGCATACATGGAGGGGTGTTTTACACTTATTCACAAACGACATGAGGTAAACTGCATATTCTCACAAACTACAGATGGCAAAATGCCTATTCTCAAACCGTATGAGGTAAGGTAAACTGCATATTTTAAAAATCAGTGGATGGGTTAAACTACCTATTTTCAAACCACAAATGGATGTTCCTATTTGAAAAATCATATGGGTGTTCATTCCCACGAACCCCTAATATTTGTTAGGAAGAGTTTTCAATTTATAAAACATAGAAGTATAAACAAACATTATAATCCATATAACACAATCCTTTCGATCAGATAGAAAGATTATCAAAACGAAAATTTGACTAACCATTATCTATTTGTTTGAGTGATAATAAACTCAATTACCTCAGGAGCTCTTGTTGAATTTCTCCGTAATGAGTCTGATCTGCTCGACTCCGAAGCAATCGTAGAATTATATGTGATCATATGAAATCTCTGTTATCTCCTAATCCATGTAATTTAACTGAAGGTTACAAGAAATGGCAAAGCATTATCGCTGGAAAAAATCAATGAAGTCTCTAATTTGTCACATGGATCCAGAGAAAGAAGATCGGCTAAAATGGGAGAAAATAGGTAAATATCATCCATCTCCAAATTATAATTCTAATAATTATCACAATGAATCGCTACAGTTTAATTGGAGGATATGAGATTGTGCCTAAAGCCAAAATATATGCAATTTAAGGGTCGTTTACCACAACTTTATCCTCAAATTGTCTACTATTTGTGGTGTACACAATGACAACTTACACGAAAAATCTTTGTATAACCTGGTTTGGAGCCCATTTATGAACCAAATAAATATTACTTATATCAAATGTTGATATGTTTTTTTTCATATGTATTTTATAGTTAGAAGATTTATGTTTTAGTATCGAATTAGTGTACAATTAATGTTAACTGAGGCTCCAACTTCGAGACTCGAGATTTACCACGAGGATGCGATTTTATATTTTAAATATTTGACGTATATTGAGAAAATCCATATTTAAAAAAAAAAGTTATTGCAGAATTTGAAAATAGCAAGATATTAAGAAGTTGGCCTTTCCTCTATGTTACATATGTTACAGAGATTGAAAATACAGTGAAGAGGATTATGAAGCTCACTAAAAGTATAAGCAATGGCAACAGAGAAGTACAGATGAAGAAAAAGTCAGAAGTAACACAACTCATTCAAGCTTTTCACAAGCAATATGAATTCCTTTACTCCCTTTATGATTATTTGAGAGGAGAAGTAAAGAAAAAACTTAATACCCAAGATGATGATTATGATGATTCTTCTACTTCTTCCTCTTCTTCGGCCTCCGATTCCGAAAAATTATGTACACCAGATGAATTGAATCTCAAGAACCACGAAAACAGTGGTGATAGCACTTTGAAAGGGATCGGGGAATTCGAGACTCCAAATCTGGAACACACTACAATATTGAAGGATAAACCGACATCTACTAGTGAAGTAAGGAAGATTTCAGAGTTTCAAGAATTCGGAAATATGGAGAAGGATTTGAGTGTTGGAGATGAGGAGGAAGAGGTTTACACAAGTCAGATGATTATGAAAATAAGGGATTTGGAGGGAGAGGTTTCAAGATTGAAAAATGGATCCTTTTTCTTGAAATTTGGAGAAATGGAAGATCAATTTCAGTTGAAGTCGGAAGAGGTTTTGAAAATGAAGGATGAAATCTCAAAACTTGAAGATTTATTCAAGGAAAGTAAGATTTATTACTTGGCAAGAATTGAAGAGCTTGAGGGACATAGAGATCATCTGCAGACTGAGAAAGATGAACTGGAAGAACGATTAGAAACGAGAGAACGGGGTGGAGCCCAGGGATCTCTCGTAGAGCAAGTTGAATCTCTGAAGAAAGAACTGGTGTCTATAAAAGGTGAGAAGGGTGAGTTAGAGTTGAAATTCAAGAACGAATTGGAGGAGAAAACAGGATGTTTGACTGTTAAGATTCAAGGTTTAGAGCTTGAGAGTGTCTCTTTAAACATCAAGAAAGCTGAATTGGAAGAGCAGATAATGAAAATGAATCAAGAAATGTACAAATCTGAGTTGGAGAAACAGGAGTTGAATGCAAAGATTTTTGAACTTCAGACATATTTAACGAAAAGCGAAAAGGAGCTATCGTCCCAAGAAAACAAGTTTCGTATTTGCCAAGATGAAACGTCTGCTCAGATTGCATTTTGACAGATCAGATCAAGAATCTTGAAGGGAAATTTGTGGCCATAAAAGATGAGAGAGCTAGTTTGGATATGGAGTTGGAAGCCTTGAAAAACGATAAAGAACGACTAGAAAATGACATTGAAAAAGAAAAACAAGCAACAATGGAATTGGAGGATACAATAAGCACTTTGAAAAATGACGGCAAAAATGCCCAAATCAAGTTCAACGACCCCAAATCAAGCAACCAGCTCATCGAAAGGAAGATTGAAGAAATGGCAGAAGAGTTCAGGAAACAAGATGAGGACAAAAGGGTCACCAAGACCGAGCTAGGACTGAGACTCGTTAAGGACGTAACGTTGACTGCGGATGATGTCCTAACTATGTTAGACTCGGTGGGACTGAGATTCGAGGAATGTACCGGCAACTTCCTGAACCGGATATCCAAAGCCTCGTGCGAGCTGAAGTTTTCGAAAGACTGGGCTATGAGGAAGAACAAAGCTTTGGAAAATGTGAAAGATGATCTTGATTGCTTGTTAGCACAGCTCGATGAAAAGGAATCTGAGATACTTCTGTTTAGAGAAAAGGTGTGGAAATCGGAGAACAAGATAAGGGAATTGGAGAAGATGATGAAAGAAAAAGAGGAGGGAATGGTGGGACTTGAGGAAGAGAAGAGGGAGGCAATAAGGCAGCTTTGTGTTGGGATTGATTATCATAGGAGCCGATCGGATTATTACAAGAAAATGCTATCTGAAATGATTTCAAGATCAAGGAGGGCATCTTGATAAGATTTTTCGTTAAACTCATATGTTATGGATTCAACATCAAACTATCGCTCAAATATAAACAATTAGTATGAAAATCATTCTACTACTTGTTACCATTTGACCAAATTAAACTTCTTATATTCAACTATATAATTAAGTATTTAACTATAGAATTGATCTTTTAGAAAAAAATTAATATTTTAAAATAATTTCATGAAATTACATTTATATATCAAATTATTCAGTCACTACTTTGACTAAAGTATGGAGTCAGGCGAGACGTTTTATATAAGATAGTTGAATTTTTTTTTTGAACATAAAATAGTTGAATACTTTAATTAAGCCTAAACCAACACTTGTAAAAAAATGATCAAAAAATTTAAAAGCTTACAATTTTACTTCAAATAAATTAAATTTTTATCTTTAAATGTACAGCCCATCAATAGGGATATACTATCTACAACATTGGGACATAGCATTGGGCAGGACAAGGAAAATAAAGTTGGGATATTGGCACAAGAAAAATAAAGTTTATTAACCTAGGTTAGGACCTGGATATTGGGACATAACACTGGGTTGCAATTGAATCAGCGAAGCTCCAACAAGGGTATATTACATGCTATAAGTATGTGGGCCAGGTTGAGCTACAACCCTGAGAGCGCAAGGAAGCTACTCTAAGTAATTAGTGACACCCCCCACTCAAATATGGATAATAATGTTAGACATTCATAATTCTCCGAAATAATATATGTCATTTTTAATAAATTCATAATAATTCAAAACATGTTGAAATACATAGATAATATTTGGTTTATTTTTCGAATTCATTATCTTATGACCAAATATTAATAATTCATTTTCATTTTCACTCTCTAAAATATATTTCTGAGAACAATAATTTTTCCTATTAGACGAGCAATCAATAAAATATTTGAGTTGCATTATAATAATTAATGATGTACGTTTCTCAAACATGATGTGTATTAGGTATGCTTAACTTTATTTCATCAATATGTGTGTGTGTTTGTATCGTATATTTATAAATAATACAATAACGATGTAAATTTGTTAAATATGATGTATATTATGTATGTTTAACTTCATTTCATTAGTGTGTATGTATATATATATATATAATATATATATATATATATATATATATATATATATATATATATATATTTAATAGGCGCATTAAGGCGATCCACACTCAAATTTTTGAAAAATTGACGCACTCGCAACATCACACACCCGCATTCACACCCACCCACACATAGGAACTTATGTGACTTAGGGTACATATTACGAAATAATGGATCTCTACATTTCGTCAAAACACAAATTAACACTTTCACTATGCAGAAAATATTATTTGCATAAAAACTCCAAGTACTATCATTCACTTACATTTTCAAAAAAATTATACATGCATTAAAACATTTAAAATTACTAATTATGCAATTCAAAAAAAAATTTAATTACCCCTAAAATTGCATTCTCCCCCCTAAAATTTTATTGGTCCCCCCTCCAAATTATAGATTGCCCCCTTAAAATTGTATTTTACCCTCTAAATTTTTCCCCCCAATTTTTAATGTTATAAATTTTTGGTCCACATCATCTTGTATTATAAATCCGCCCCTGTTTTCAACAATCTCAAAATCATTTTCAAATTATTAATCTAAAAATTATGAGTTGAGAGTTTAGAACTATTCAATCAAATGTTATATTAGTATTCAAATTAATTTAAACTCAAAATCTTTAGTGTATTTCTGAAGCATATACCTCAATACGAATCTGGTTAGAATGTTTTATTACATGAAATCTTTAATTCACCTTGTTCGACATTGGATAAAAATGGTAGTTTAAAATAGTTTATAAAATGTACAATGGACTATTAGTAAAACTTAAGTTAATCATATTTCATAAAACGAAAATGTGTACGGATTATATGCTTGCAGTCGTGTTTGTGTGAGTCTGGCATGT